>JPYR01000426.1:0-13424 GCA_000775305.1 Belgica antarctica
AATATATAAGGCTACCGATATGCAGTGAATATCTAAGGCTTCGGAACCCTAGTGTTAAAAATATTTAAAACACCTAAAGTCAAATCACAGTCTCTATCCTTAGAAGTCCTTGAATGCAAACAGAAAACGCGGGAGAAAGCCAGAAAAGCAGTGGAAAATTTCTTTTTGAATTCTTCTCGATTGAAGCAGCGAGATGAAACAATAATTTTCTTGTTTCAGTCAAGGCTGCACGGGAAATGTGTGTGTATAATATTTCGGTGAATGAAGCAATTTTCACGTTTTGATGCTTTTATTACAAGGCAAAATTATTCCAAGAAACTGCGAGTGAAGTGATTGAGAAAGGTTTTTGCACAGCAAATATTTTTATTGGATAAATAAAATCATCTCAGCCATAAGGTAACGAACGAGTTTGTGTTAATTCATAAGAATCTTGATTTCTCGCTTTCGAGAGCCCATCAAATCTGCCGATAGCTCTAATTGATCTCCGCCCATTTGGTGTCAACTATTTTAAATCGTCGATTTTTGGCCTTTTTGAACCTTTTTTCCTTTCGGAAAACTTTCGACCCCGAGCTTCACTTTGAATAATTAAATTTGTTGGCGAAAGTAAACAAATCACGAGAGAAATATCGCCTGAAACTATGTTTGATAGGAAGGATCATGCGAACCCTTAGAGTTTCCATCACTAGGCCATTCTGGAATTGAAGGCATTTAAGCATCATTTGTAATTCAGCAGAACTTTTAGAGTTCATGGCGTCGTTTGCGAGTGATATCCTTGTCTGGCGCGGTAACAAGCAAAAGCGGCTCAAAACAAGTTTCGTGAACAACAAGTTGCGACTCGAGGGGTAAAAATATTCCGTGACTTTTCTCCGATGTTTCGACTGCCTTTTGACTTTTCCTTCATATGATTTGCTTATTCTAAGCAAAAGTTTCTGCTTTCGTAATCGCTTGCGTCTATACACCCTATCAAAACTTATTATCGAGAATTTCTTATGATGAATGTCTGGGAAAGTTTTCTGTTCGCTCCATTCCCAAGTCTCATTTCGAAACCCTTGATTTGTTCAATCTTTTTCAATCTTTCCCTCTCTGTCCCTATCAAGCTTCGCTCAAATTGATGTAGCACTGTCTGCCGGTAGTTGTGACACTGGTGATGAATAATGTATCAGGTCATAAATCAGGCTGGTTGGGTAATTTACGGGTGCAGATGGCTGGCAATGTGTGATTTTGATAAAAAAACGAGTTTGCGGAAGCATCAGTCACAGACCGAGCTGTTGAGAGTCTGAGATGGCAATGGTTGGGATAATTCATGACTTTTGGAATTGGGACAAATTCTCTTTATAGTTTCACTGTCGATCTCCATGAAATACTCACATTGCTGCTTCAAAGACATCGCTGTCCTAACTCACCAAAGCATATTTGAAATAAATTTTCCATTTCCACCCTTATTCGTTTCAGATGGCATGTACTCAGTGGGATAAATTGTCGCCGAACGAGTTCCAGCAGCTCCAAGATCTCGCCAGTTGTAAGTTCTTTTATCGCTTTTGATTATCCATTCAGATTTACATTCTCGAGTTTCACTCCCGTTCACACAGACTCGTGCAAAAAGCTTGAAAATGTTCTCGAGGAGTTCTGCGGAGCGACGTCAACAACGACTTACAAATTTAATCAAGATGATGTGAGTTTTCTCAAGAGTTCAGTTTAAATTTCCACTGACACTTTTTCCATTCCTCGTCTCCGCTCGCCTGCATCAGGATATTGACTTCGAGGGCTTCCAAAAATTTCTCGACATGTTTTTGGACTGCGAAACTCCGAGCGAACTCTCGAAGCACCTCTTCTTATCTTTTTTACGACCTTACCAATCCCAGGCTACAGGTAATAGTACATTGAGCTGTATGGCCGCTTTAAGTAGTAACACAGCATGCGCGCCTGTCACCTCACACAATACTAGAGGTAACACTTTCATGTTTTCTTTCCTTTCGATTCATACTTTAAAATTAAATTTTAATGATGAAAAAGTGGAGATAGAAAGTAGGGCAGTTGGCCGACAACCCGGATTGTAAAGTCATGCTAGGCATAGACCGTTCAAAAATGCAACGTTGTTCTTGCTTATCATTGCTGAACATGCAAATTCGAACAATTTAATAAATGCTATCATGATCTCTCCCCGAAAGAGTTGCTTGTTGTAGTTTATCATTTTAGGGTTGGTCGATCGACGATGTCTGATCTGGCATTTAAACGATGTGGAAAGACATTGACAATTGAAAAATGAAGTTTGATTTGTCTTTGGGAATGTCACCAAGTGACGCTGAAAGTTTGGGGTTATAGAACTTAGAAATTCATTTTTTTAAGTTTAACATGATGACAGTTATAAACGCAGTCTTTGAATTGAAATTTGAGGTTATGAAACCAAAAATATACTTAACAACTTCCAAAAATAAATTTCGAGGTTATGAACCGTAAATGAATCTCAGTTTCTTCAATTTATAACTGAAATTGATAGATTTTCCAATCTGTGTCAGCAGCAGTGCGTGATGTGACTTTATAGTGAAGTCGTTTCAAACAACACTGCACGACACCACTATTTTAAAATCCCTTGTCAAAATTACGATAATTTAAAAACATTTTTCCGCAGGCACGTTTGCTTTTTGAAAATCGATGCCGAGCATAAATTATAAAATCTAATTTTAATACCGACATCTATCCATTAACGTCCTGGTGTCGCCAGACTGATAAGAATTGCCGTATCTGAGCTTCCAAGAGTTCAATTTACGATTTAAAAATCTGTCTGCTCTATCCTTTTGAAGTTGTGTGAATTATGAAAGCTCCCTAGATTAATTTCGTATGAATTTTTTATGTCGATACGAGATTTTCCCCCTTTTGCGGCTGAAGCGTTTCAGCATATTCAACTCGTATTTGACCTTTTGGAATACAGATCAGAAGAAAAACTCGAACCTGACATCATCAATCGACAAAACCACTAAAAAATAATTGGAACTTTTTCACTCATATCAATCGCATAACTACCAGAAGTTGAATCAAATGCTTTCTAGGGCGAACTTTCGCCGCTTTTTCATATCAAAATTCTCTCAACCATTAATACAAATGCACCTCATCTCACTTTCTTTTTTGTTTCTCGAAAAATCAAACTAAGGATCAGTACCAAATATGAACAGTATTGTTAATTGCTTAACACCAGAGCCTAAATCGCATAGTTTTGTTGACACAATTCACGGTCTCACAGACAAGCTGCACCAGCTTAGTCACTTGGGACACGACGACAATAAATCCAAATCGGGTAATTTTTTTTAATCATTTTAACAGTTAATTACATTAGTTCGTGTAGCAAACTTTTGTCAACGGCGAGAACGAGAAAAAGATGCAAGCAATTAAGTTAAAACTGGTCCCCTCCGTTCTAGGCACGATCCATCCCTTAGTTACGGTCACCCCGAGTCCCCTGGTCGCCACCACCGCAACTCGACCTTCGACCGAATCAAGTCCCACACACTCACACAGTCACTCCCATTCACAAATGTCACGAAACTCATCGCGCAAAAGTAATAACTCACTAAACTGTAAACTCGATGGTACGTACGAACGAAAAGCGATTCCATTTCGTGTTCCTTGTTTTTTTAAGCTTTTTTCCTTTTTGTTTTCTGTGCTTTGTTTTGGTTGCTAAAACGCTTTTATTTCCTTTTTGCCAACCATTCAACTTGGTTTTCGATTACAGATATTAAATTAATGCCCAGGAAACAATCATTTTTGGATCCATTAGTCATGAAGGTTCCTTTGAAAGATGTTGTTTGCTATCTCGCTTTACTCGAGGCTGGTCGTCCGGAAGATAAATTGGAATGTAAGGACTATTTGATCTCGTGTCGCAGCCGTATTGATTGAATATGATTGAGCAGGAATTCTTCATAATAATTTATGTGATTTCAGTCATGTTTAGACTTTACGACACCGACGGCAACGGCGTTCTCGATAAGGTCGAGACGGATGCAATTGTCAACCAAATGATGTCGGTTGCGGAGTATTTGGGATGGGATGTCTCGGAACTCAGGCCTGTAAGTGGAAAGGAAGCTTTTTGAGGTGTCATTGTGTCGAAATATTGAATTTGGAGTGAAAACACGTTCATTTCCTCGTGTCGACACGTCGATAATGACCCTTTCGATAGTCGATTATTAGATTTCTGTTTTTATGTTTCTACGTTTACTGGATAATCTATGGAAAACATAAAAAACCCAAACATGAAGCTTTCAAAAAGCTTTCGGCTGGAATTTCCAACTTTGAGTTTTGTACATTAATTCCACTTCTATCAGAAACATTCTAGCTTTCGTAGCTGTTCCGCAATCTAGCACATCATCCGCTCATATATTTCGACACTGTGACACTAAGCCTGTCAATCTTCCGCGCGTTTTCTCCCCAAAACGGCTTCTGTCAGATTAACACTGGCTTTAATTCATCCACAGATCCTTGAGGACATGATGACAGAAATCGATTACGATTGCGACGGTTCGGTGTCGCTCGAAGAGTGGAAGCGAGGTGGCATGACAACCATTCCGTTATTGGTGCTTCTAGGTGAGTGAAACTCGATGCCTATCTCATGTTCTATTAATTGCTCCTAAATACTTCATTATGGGTCGAAACATCGACACAAACACTTTTCATTCGACTTCTTATCTGTGGCATTCGGGTTTCATTATGTTTTAATTGCTAGGTCGGAATGCCGAGAGAATTTATTTATTTACACATTCATGGAAAGTTCTTTTTATAGATGACACGGAACACTTAATGAAAACCGTAGATGTGTCGGCACAAGCTTGTCTTATACCGGCTTGGCCGTCACATTGCCAGCAAATAATTTCCGAAGCTTTCACTGTGCTTTATTTGCATAAAACATTATTTCTCGACATTCTCTCGTGTCACTTCAGCAGAGACAAGAAGAAAAATAAAGAAATGAATTGTTTTTGCTCGCCGCTCAGCAGAAACAATCAGAAATACGGAGAATAAAGCAAAAATCCCCTTCGTCGACCTATAATCGTTCACTGATTAAATCATGTTGCTAAGCGTTAATGGAAAACAATCCGTTGCCCCATCACCACTTAAGTTTTCCAGCAATTGCCTTAGAGCTTTGCAATTTTCAATTTGCTGGCTTCGTCGCTCGTTCACAAGAGATGGTTGGACGCTTTTAATTGAAACGAGCTTTGTATTTACAAACAACGTTATGACGAGGTGGACACTTCAACGGAAAAGTTGATGCCTGGAGATTGGACGTTGGAGACTCTTAGCAGTTTTTTTGCTTCAAAAGTACTTAAGTTTCTGCTTTTGTTTAGAGTTTCTCGGCTCGAAGACTTAGGTTTCCTAAAAGCTTCTTTGCAACTTTTAATTTGGGAACTGTTTGCAAAGTGTGTCGACGGGAAAGTGTTTGAAGAGGTTTCACGATCAAAAATTAACGACGTCCGATGAGTTGTTCAACTTTCTGTTTAGTATTAAAGCTGCGAGAATCAATTAAGGCTATTGAATGTGTCCGTTGAATTTCTGATGAATTTTCCCTTGGAAACATTTTAAGCTTCTAAAAAGCTGTAAAAAATCTTTCATAGAAATGCGGACTGTGAAGAATTGTTTGACACACCTTTTACACTGAAAAAGGTCGAAATGACGTAAATTTAAGCTTAAACAGATAAAAACGAATTTACAATAAAAAGCTAAAGACGTTTGATCGTGACGTCACTTGCGAACACACCAAAGCTCATTTTTCTTGCAAGGATTGAATTCTGAAACTTCTTGGCAGCTTAAATGACGTTGCGTAATTTATGGGGCAATCCTTTCTAGGACTTCCGTGCTTTCACGCAGTTCTCATGGCTTCATGGTTCATGTTTTAATGTCTCTAGGTGTCGACAACACGCTCAAGGAAGACGGGTATCATGTCTGGAGGCTGAAGCATTTCTCGAAAGCCGCTTATTGCAATTTATGTTTGAACATGCTCTTCGGCGTGGGAAAGAAAGGATTATGCTGCACGCGTAAGCTGGTGTTTTATTGTTTTCTCTCCTTCACTGAGTTTCGTCTTCTCATTTCTGTTCATCAACCGCAGTCTGCAAGTACACAGTTCACGAGCGCTGTGTTCAGCGAGCGCCGGCATCATGCATCACGACGTACGTGAAATCAAAGCGGACTGGCTCGTTCACACATCACTGGGTGGAAGGAAATTGTTATCGAAGCTGTTCAAAATGTCGTAAACGAATTAAAGCTTACGTTGGCTTAACATGTCGGTGGTGTCAGATGACACTGCACAATCGCTGTGCCAACAATGTCAAGCCCGAGTGTAACCTTGGAAAGTTTGCTAATTTCATCCTGCCGCCCACCTCGATCTGCCCCGCTGTTCTCGACCGAACGCGCTCGGCGAGTGTGACAAACATAAAGTCAAAGGTAAGCCTCGTCCTTTGATGTCGAACGGTGTTGACGAGAAAAAGCTAAGAAATCATTACGAAAACTTTATTTAATTAGACGCCGCAACCGATTCATTTTCAAATTACGTCGCCGTCGCCCACGTCAACGCCTTTGCTCGTGTTCATCAATCCTAAAAGTGGTGGTCGCCAAGGTCAAAGGATCTTGCGGAAATTTCAATATCTGTTAAATCCACGTCAAGTTTACGATCTTAGCAAGAGCGGACCTCTCGAAGGTATTATTAAAACAAATGGCGTTGTAACGTGCGCTATCTGAGCACCGAAAATAATTCTTCTTACTTTGCCCTATATCAGGCCTAACGATGTTCAAAGACGTTCCTAATTTCAAAGTCATATGTTGCGGTGGTGATGGCACAGTTGGCTGGATCCTCGAGGCAATGGGTAAAGCCGACACAACTTTTAATTACCTGGAGATATTAATTAAATGAGTAATCTAATTAAAGATTCGGTGGAAATGAAAACTCAGCCGGCAGTGTCAGTGATTCCACTCGGAACAGGTTCGTTAATGTTTTATGCTTTTTCATTACGATGGTGACGTGAAGAACTACCGAGAAAAGGGAAAATATGTTCATCCTCTTGTTTTTATTCTCTCGTTCGTCTTGAAGGTAATGACTTGGCACGATGCTTGCGCTGGGGCGGCGGATACGAGGGCGAAAGCATACCAAAGCTTCTCGACAAAATCGCACGATCTGATATCGTGATGATGGATCGCTGGAACATAACAATTGAAACAAAAAATGATAAAGACGAGATTCCCGTTATTCCCCAACATAAAGTATTAAAGGTCAGTCAACCATGCTTAAGGAGATTGGAATGGATTTGTCAAGGATTTGCGTCAAGCTTTTGGGTTGAAAAAGTAAACGAGAATTCCATGGAAGTGATTACGAAAGTCTTTTCCCAATTAAATGCGTACAAATTAACTTTCATTTGAACAACTTTCAGAGCAAGGAGATTGCACAAGAATTTTCATTAAATATAATTGAAGTTCGTAACTTTCTGCAAAGGCGCTCGAAGGAAAAATATTAACTCAAGCACTTTCCTTGTAAATTTTCCAGCAAACTTTTCAAAAGGCTTGTAATTCTTTACCGAGAAAATTATTTCAAAGCCGGAACTTCTGAGAAAGCCTTATCCGTGAACAAAGCATGTCAAGCAAGTTTTGTTCGCAAAAGTCGTCGTGAAACGTGTCCATCAACCTTTCGATATCTATTCAGCGCCCATCACGTCACTTTTAAAGCTTTCATCTCCGTCGCAAGAAATTTTCCTTCCGTTAACAAGCAATTTCCATCATCATATTTCATTGTTATCACTTAATGGCTTGATCTTTCTAATACCCAGGTAACGCTTTCCGAAAACGTACAAAGAGTCGTCGAGCTATCTCAAAGAATCGTGGTGGAAAAATCTGTGATAAATCAATACGAACAAGTTCAAAATCATACGAAAACCTCAGAGATATCAATCGAAAACTCTAAGCGTGTTGTATTAAGTGACAATAACTCTTCGTCGTCGTCGACGGTGGTGGAAAAATCTAAAGAGAAAGTGACCGAGTCCAATGGCACCATTCAGAACTGCGAACGATTCAGCGGCTCGGAGTGCGTCGTCGAGAACAATGTGAAAAGCGACGACAAGATGGCCATTCGACCCAAGTCAAGCAGCAGCTGTAGCGACTTGTTAATCTTTTGCCAATCACCCAAGCCGAAGCCAGAAATCGAACAAACAACATCTGTAGCCGATTTTACAATACCCTACAACATCATAAACAATTATTTCTCAGGTTTGTATACAAACCGCTTTGAGATGAATTGTTTACGTGATAGAATTTCTCTTTTTTCTTTCCGATCAACAGTTGGTGTCGATGCGGCGATTTGCGTCAAGTTTCACTTGGAACGCGAGAAAAACCCGCACAAGTTCAATTCGCGAATGAAGAACAAGCTTTGGTACTTTGAGTACGCAACGAGTGAAACTTTCTCGGCCACATGTAAAAATCTCCACGAATTCGTTGAGCTGACGTGTGACGGAGTTAAACTCGACTTAAATGGCACTCCGCTTCAGGGCGTAGCGCTGCTGAATATCCCTTACAGCCACGGCGGGTCCAACTTGTGGGGTGAGAATCTGTCACAAAAGCGACTGCGAAGAAGCACGTCAAGTTCCGGACCGTTCAACAAGATGAAAATGCTGCGAGCGGGCGACAAGGAGATTTCCACTCAGAGCTTCAACTCTGTCGACCTGTCGATAGCCATTCAAGGTACTTATCGATTAATGAGACACCAAACATGTTAGTGAAAGAAAAAATGTCTTAATCCAGATATTGGCGACCACCGAATCGAAGTGATTGGACTAGAGAACTGTCTGCACATGGGACAAGTCAGAACGGGACTGAAAGCATCCGCCCGGCGTTTAGGTAAATGAATATTTTGTCGATGAACGACCGAGAAACAATTTTCATGTTTTAATTTTCCGTACCTCTAGCACAATGTAGCGAAGTGATTTTCACAACCAAAAAGACTTTTCCCATGCAAATCGATGGCGAACCGTGGATGCAAGCCCCGTCAGTCGTAAGTTGAACTTTATCGCGCAGCGAGAATTCCCAATCGCATTAAAATCTCTCTCTACCCGTTTAACCAGATTAAAATCACCCACAAGAATCAAGTCCCTATGCTAATGGCACCGAAGTCGGAGCGTGGCAAAGGTTTCTTCAACTTTAAGTTCTGGCGTCGGTGACTAGAACGGGACGACACCGACGAGCGTGATTAGTTCAAGTTTAGGACAAAATTATTTGTAAATACAAATTATCTTCAAACCCGGAAAAAAGCTTTAAATAATTATACAAGAATCAGTCGCTTCAAAGCTTTACACATTCAATGTGGACTACCTGATAAGAATCCTGATCGAAACAGGGTGATTTCTGATTGGGTGAACCTATAACTCGAAAGCTTTCATCAATAAAATATATCACTAGCCGGACTTGACGCTTGTAAATTAAGCCTAAAACATAACTTTAAGCTAAAAACTACTCAAGGAAAAGAAGTTTCTTAAGTAAAAAAATTACCTAATAAGAAGAAACCTACTTAGGCAGAAACAACTACTTAAGAAAAAGAAAACTTTACTAGAAATCACCCTGCAATCGAAAAATCAGAAAATTTGGGATCAATTTTCAGTTTAGCTTTTGAAGACGTCCAGCAGTTACTGTTAAGATTGCCAGAAAATCATTAAATCTCGCAAAACTTTTAAGTGTAAACAAATTTTAATCTATCACATTAGAGAACATCTCATGAACGCAAAATTTAATTGACCCACTTGTATTTCACTTAAAAGCAGGCTGCCGAAGAAAATGTGGACTCCGAATCCGATACATTTCATGTGGAGACCCACTTGTTGATTTCCATCATCGGTGCTGCTATAAAATTTATACGTTGTCTAAAATTATTCTCAGTGTTTATTTTAAGAACTTACTCAAGTATATAATTTTAGTGTGTATACTCATAATGAATATATCATAAATATTGTCTTTTATTTCAACGAAGAATAATGAAAAACTTTTCAGTTCGGTTTCAATGCAAAAAGATGAAAAATTTGTCCAGTAAAAGTTAACAAAAAATGAAAGTGTAATGAAAAATTATATCAAAAATGAAGATTTTACTAGAAGAAAAGCATTTTTTTGATTCTATTTTTTCAATGCATATCAATCTACTAACTGATAACCAGAAATGAAAATGCTTCGGAGAAAAACAAATCGAAAATGCTTCGAATAAACTGTTAATGAGATTCTTGTTTACATTCCGCTTATAAAACTTAATTTCAAATGAATTACAAGGCTTAAGAGATATTGATTAGCTTGGTAGAAATGACTTAAGAACCGCCATATAAACAAATTAGTGTCTGAACTACTCGTTAAGTGCTACGACGTCAGTCGAATAGCAAAAGATATTGCTTTATCCATTAAACACTAACGCTTCTCAATGTGTGTCTTATAAACCAGAAAGAAAGTCGTTCCTGTGTTGAAAGTTACGTGAAGATTTTGTAAATTTATTAACGTTTACTAATTGACTCGAAAACGCCAAAGAATTGATGTTAAAACGCCTGATGTGACGTGGTGTTTCTTTTGATCATTTGATTTCTCTGAACGCTGAATTTTTAATTGAGTTAGAAGGAAAATTGTTAATCAGCGAACGGTTGATTTTCAATTAAGAAATTTTTGAGGGTTTACATGAGTTGGTTAATTTCACAAGCAAGTTCATTTAAAAAGGCAATTTAAATTTACGTCACAGTCACAACAAGAAAATTCTGCCAAATTGATTTTTTAATTACAAAGTGGAACTGTTTAACTAAGTAGGTTTAATTACTAACTGATGAAGAACTCGATTGTATTGTCGTCGATGTGAAAACCTAATTTACAACCAGAATAAAGTGTAGAGATATCATAGTTTCGTGGTGTATTAAATTAATTTGAGGGAAATTATGCGTTTGAAACTCTTGAACAGACTTTTGGGAAATTAATGGTTAATCATTAATGTTCTTTTGTCATAGTTTTGGGGTTGATTCGTCAGTTGAGTCATGTCTGAACTAGAAAATTTTAAATTATTTGTATCAATGTTTACTTGTCGCATTAAAAATTAACTAACAGGTGTCCATGCTGTAATTGTTATTTTCAGTATGACGTCACTGATTACCACCCCAAACCTCCCCTTTCAATGGAACAAAATTTCTTTACAAATGTCAATTATTTCACGAAACTGATTTGTTTCTTCTTTTTATTCCTGGAATTCTGCGGTATAAAAGAATCGTACTTGAAAAATTTCTTTTCTCATAATGATGACAGCATTTTTAGACGTCAGACTTCATGGTGTCCGTGATTTGAATCTTTTCGCCGGGCTTGAAGGCAGGCAGGCCGAGATAAGGACACGTGGAACAGCGGAAAGCGTCGCCGAGATAGCACTGAAAAGATTTTCGATAAACAATCGTGCATTGATAAGCAGAAATGGAAACTCACGCTTCCACATGATGATTTTTGAGTTGGATTGGGGTCGACGGACTTGCCCTTAGCACCTGCATCCAATTCTTCGGCAAGACCACATGAACAGTCTTTGCAGGCCTTTCGCTTTCCGGTTGTTGCGCAGACACGAAGCGAGTCTTCGGTCGGCTTCTGTTTATCTTCTTCGTCCAGCAAGTCATCGGCGTTGATCATCTCGTCGTCATCGTCTACGTCCAACTTCCAGACCTTGTTGCTAGCAGCTGCGGGTTTCTTCCCGAAAGAGAGCTTTGCCTTTGAGCCAACTTCGTAGTTGGGCTTCTCCCCGACGATATCTGAAAATAATCCGAAATTAACCACAAAGAACTTTCTCGAAGTTTCGGTTTCGTCGCTTACAATTTCCTGCTTCGTCATATTTCACGTTAACGAATCCTGTGAGCACCAGAAGCGATTCAACTTCTGCGTTTTTCGTTGAACTGAAGGCGACTTTCTACAAAGGCAAACGAAATTAGTGGGAAATTGAATTTTGAATCATCGCAACTTACGCCTTTCGGTTTCACTAGATTGAGCAGCAATTTCGTGTTTTCGTCGCTGAGGTTGACCAACGACGAGATGTTCACCAAAATGATATCGAATGTTGATTTAGTGTACGAAGCTGTCGATTAAACTCAATCAAAACACTGTTCACTAGCGATTCCAATTTGCCATTTCTTACCGAACGAAATTCTTTCCGAGTTTTCCAGCTTCACGCTCGCAATTTTCTTGATCTCGTTGACCTGCTGCTCGATGTCTTCGATCTTTTGGTTGTTCCAAATGTACAAAACCTCGTATCCCTGCTTAATTAAATCCATTTTGAATAATATTGCGAAATTGAGATTGATTGACTTTTGCTTTGTTTTGATTGGATGAATTAACGGGTACGAAGGTTTTTGAAAGGGCAAGCAGGTTTTAAAAATTTGAAATTAAAACCGTTGAAAATATTTCTGCTTTCAAGATTAAAATCTTCATATAAAGACGAGTTATTTTATTTTCCCTTTCAAAAAGCAATGTTCCATTTAAATTCATTTTCTTCTTGCATTTTGCATTTCTCGAGGATCTCTCCACGACGAACATTATAAAATCACACAACAGCATTCGTTCCTGTTTGTTTCCTGCGTGCTTACGATGTAGACGAGTCGTCATCTGAGTAAAAAAGACGAGCTAATGGGTTTGGCGATGAAGCTCCACGTTGACGCTGCTGGAAGAACCGACGGGCGAGTTGGATGATAGCGGGATCGAGAGAGAATGTCGCCGATTGACTAGCTTCTATTTGATTCTTCATGTTGTCGAGGATGCACTTCTCTAAGTCTTCCTTTTTAAGATCAAAGTCTTCGTTCGAAGGCATCCAGATTTTTATGTCCTTGTCAAGACCCTGTAAAAGAATGAAATTCATGTTAAAATTCAAAAAAAAACTCAAAGAACTTACAGATGTGGCAAGAACTGGGTAGATTGGATGTGGTTCGAGAACATTCACGATTCCATTTTCGTCACCTCGCATCCACTGAACGATTGCCTCGCTCTTCTTTTCCCAGAAGAAAATGTTTGAGCAGTCGGAGCCGCTGACGATGAACTCGCTTTTCGGTCCGAAGAAGTTGACTCCTTTGATAGTTGCACTGTTTGTGTGACCTTGGTACTTGTGCTCGAAGGATCCAATCGTCGTGTTGTTGGCATCGAACAAGTAAATGTTCTCGTCGTTGAAGGAACCAAGCAGCTCAGTTCCATTGTAGTTGTAGGTGCAGCAAGAGATGTAGCGAATCGTGGTGTTTTTCTCGAGAAGCTCAGTTGGGCAATGGCGAGAATACAACGTTTTGTGATTGCGCCGATCGTAGACTCGCAAGAACTGATCGCGACCGCTGACAGCGTACTTCATCTCAGTCGGATGAGCGGAGATGCTGAACAGCGGGATTTTGCGGTGCTTCTCACGCACGGTGATCATCTTGGCGGGTGTTTTGGTTCGGAAG
>JPYR01000426.1:13443-30152 GCA_000775305.1 Belgica antarctica
CCGTCTTCGCCGCATGTGTAAACGACATTTTCAGCCACCGCCACTTTGTGAACAGATCCGGCATGAGTGTAGACTTGTTTTTCGGTGTGACCGCCGTCGTTTGAGAAGTGATGTAAAGAAATCGAGCCGTCGGCCGACGCAGACACAACTTTCATGTTGGCGCCGTCTTCCTCATAGAATTTACACTGGAAAATGTTCTTGCGATGCTTTGTGTTTGCCATTGTCAGTGGCTTGTTGTTGTACCAGTTCCAGAGAATGATCCGCAGATCATCGGAACCGGAGAGTAAATAAAGGCCACTTTTGCTGAATCCCAGACAGTTCACACAACCAAAGTGTTCGTTCAGTTTTGCCATCAGTTCCAGGCGCTGCACCGAGTTCAAAGAGCCGTAGAAGTTCCTCTCAAAGACTTTGCGGTGATTTGCGAAACGAGACTCGTTGCGTTTGCAGTAGAAACCACCTTCACGGTTCATCAGGAGTCGAGGCCAGGTCATTGAGTTGTGGGACGGCGGATCTTTGCTCAAAATGTCGCGAGTCTTGCGCTTTGATTTGTCGACAATTTCTTCGTCTGAAGTTGCGTTCGAGTCGGAGTCGTCGTCACCGAACATTCGGCGGCTGCCCATTCCGAAACGTAGCAAGGGAGAGAGAGGTGAACCAAAGCTGAACGTTGAGTCGTCTGTGTCGTCAGTGGCACTGCTAAAAATTTCAAAAAAAGTATTGTGCATCGACAGCAACAACAACAATAATTTCTTCAGTCTTTACCTTCCCGAGTTGTGATTGTTCTCGTTCTCACTTCCACTAACACGCAATTCATCTAAAGAAACGTCTTCAGACTCGCTTGACTGTGGATTTTCAGCAGCTTCAGCAGCTACCGGTGCAGATTCTGGCTCCACTGCGTCGTCACTGCTGTCTTCTTCGGAATTTCCAAGTCGTCGGCGATAATTTCTTCTGGCTGGCGGCTTTTCTGCTGGGGATTCTCCAGACGTGCTTGTGTTGGCTTCAGTGCTGGTGCCAGCGACTTGTTCTGTCAAGTTTTGGCTAGTAGATTCCGATGTTCCAGGCGTTGGATCAGTGACTACTTCGCTAGTCGCGATATTCTCACTGCTTTCTGTTTGATTTTCAGCCGTCGAGCTTTCAGCTGGTTCGACCGAGTTTTGACTTTGCGCTTCCATGGCAGATTATTACCTAAATTCCACTTTCTTAGAAATTGTTGTTTTGATTTGCCTCGGCAGTCCTCTTCCCTTCGATACTTGCGAATACCTTCGCGCCCCGCTATGAATGTGTTAGTGTGTTTAGTGTGAGTGATTTCGACAACAAAGAAATTTAATTTGGTGCCAATTTCTAGAACAGAGATGGCGAGAACGAAAAACCGCACCAAGAGCAAGGCATTAGTGAGTAATCCGAATCCACAGAAAAGAACTCGCCGTAGAAAAGCGAAGAAGACTCTGCAGAAGGCTCACAACATCATGGTAAGACCAAGAACAAAGCAAAAGCGCACTGCGATCTTCTACGCATGTCAATTACATGGAATCAGTCAGATTTTCCATTGAATTTTCGCCGTCGGACGGTTTCAAAGTGTTTTCCGCGAAATGGAATTGTTTCTCTCGATCTGCGAGTCCTTGAAAGTGGATTCACAAACATCCAGCGAGTGGATGGACACAATAAAGCGCGAATACTCCACCGAAAAGCGATACTTTCACAATGTTCAGATGCTCGAGCGAAAGTTCGGGCTAATTGAAGAGTTTGCCAAGGGTGAGCCTTTCAAAAGCGCCCTGGTGCTTGCGACGCTGTTCCAATATTTCCATTACGACGTGAAAAGCGACTTGAAGAAGGAAAATTGTGACGAATTTAAACGATTTGTCGACCAGTCGGCCATCAAGGACGTAAGTGCTATGATCCAATATGCTCTGGAAGCTCACGATGAACCTTTTTCAGGAAAATGTTATCACTGACGTGCTCACAATGCTTCAAGACGAGTCGATTCAGTCGTCAGAGATTTCATATCAAATCGACCTGTTCAACGACCTTGATCTAGCAGTTCTGGGGTGAGGGTGCAATGTCAATTTTCCGCCCCATGAGTCATGCTAAGCGATTTTCCTTTCAGTTCGTCGCCTGACGACTACGCGAACTATTCTCGGAGCTTACAAAAGGAGTACGGCACTGACTCATACCGGAGGGATAGACTGAAAATGCTGAAAACACTGCTTATGATTCCCTCAATCTACTCTTCTGAGCCGTTACGCGAAAAGTTCGAGGCATCGGCCAGGCGGAACATCCAAAGCGAGATCGAGGACTCGCAGAACTAAGCCAAAATCCATATGAATCATCAAAATATCCGCTTTTTTGCTTAATCGGTTGTGTTCATGTAAATTTGTTGTCCGTGTTCGAAATGAGAGGAAATAAAATTATTCAAGCCTATTAATCGGGAGAGCTCCGCTCGCTTGCTACCCAATCTGGTGGTTCACAGCTTGAGCAGTTGAATTTTGTGAAACGTTCAAAGTTCAGAGGAAATGTCAAACATTTCTTAGCTCCTGCTGGTCGCTTGAGTGCAGACCGGCGGTTGGTTTGAACCAAAAAACCATCCCAAATCACTTGAAACCCTGATCCAAATTCGCTCTTCGTCGAGCATGACTGTAAATCTCTGATTTTTTGCGAGAATTTTACATTTTTTTCCATCACAAGGCACCAGGAAGCAGCGCAATGCCACCACATAAGCAATCACCGTTAAAAAAAACGGTGAAGCAGCGAAATGGAGACCTCCACCGTTTGCAGGCGCCACCACCGCCACAACTCTCGGCAATACCCCCGACAGACTACCACTCCGAACTCGTCGACTTCTTAGCGATGCGCAACAAAGACAATGCACCGAGCACACTCTCAGCCATTCCTAGCCAGGAGCTAATTTGGATTCGAGATAAATCGAACAATCGTCCTTCGAGCGAGTTCCCAGCTATGCCTTCACCAGCTGGTCCAGCTCCAGTCGAGACAATTCAGATCGATGATGAAATCGAAGACGGCGAGATTGTGGAAACAGAAGTCACTGGAATCGTTAACTTGCTTGCCGAAAGCTTCGCTGCTGTAACAAAGTCTAAACAACTGTTTGTAGACCTATCAACACCCTTCAACCAGGAAAATTTCTATGAAGATCGCTCAAACAGTAAATTCGGTGCTGTGCCCAGATACAAAGCGTTCGGCAATGATCCCAACGAATCAACAGAACACGCAAGCGACGTCATTTGTCTCGACAGCTCGCAGGAGAACGACGATTCAGTGATTTTCGTGAGCGAACAACGGAAAACTCCGACAGCACAACGAAAGATTACTCGCTTGGTGACACCGAATTGTCTCAAGTCGCCGGCGGTGAATAGAATTCTCGGTCTCACAGCTCCGCCAGCCATGAAGTCCAAACAGTCGCCTAAGAGACAACTCAGATTGGCTTTGTGGAAAGAGAAGAAGGTCAAGCAGTTCGCCGAGATCAACGCTTTGAAAGCGGCGGAACAAAAGAAGTCAGAAGCCGCTGCCGGTCAGTCACCGTCGACATCACAGCAGGCATTTGCGAAAGCTCCAAAGGCACCAGAGAAGCGAATCATCTTGATCGATGGCAGCAACATGGCGATGGGCTTCACGGACAATTACGGATATAAGAAGACAGACAAGGACTTCTCTGCTGAAGGTAAGTGATTAATGATTGAATGAAATCAAAACTAACGAATTGTCAATCATCAGGCTTGAAAATCGGCATCGAACACTTCGAGCAGCTCGGCTTCCAAGTCAAGGCTGTCGTCCCAGAATTCCGCGTTCGCCGAGAGAAGTCGTCAAACCAAGCAATCATGCGAATTCTTCAAGAAACAGGAAAGCTGGTTTGCACGCCTTCAAAGTGTTATGACGATCGAGTCATCTTGGAGTCGGCAGTGAGGCTCGACGCAGCTGTCGTGTCTAACGATCATTACCGTAAGCTCACTCATCTGAATTGCGTCATTGTTCTTATGTTCTTGTCTCTTAACTAGGCGACCTTCTGAACGAAAAACCTGAATTCAGGGAAGTGGTGTCTCGTCTCATCCGCTTCAACTGGCTGTTCCAGAAACTCATCATCGTCGAAGACCCGCATGGCCGAGATGGCCCAAAACTCAACGAGATCCTGTACAAAAATCCTGTTCAGTCCTAACTTTTAAGAACGGAATAATCTGTTACCATGAAATGTCATTAAAAACTGTTCTGAGAATAAATCACTGAACAAAACTTTAAATTTCTTATTGCGATCTTAACGACCATTGCACAACACTTCCGAATGAACCCCTTCGATTTCAGTTCGTGACGTCATCCGATCTTGATCGCCTCCAAAATGCAAGGCACTCAAGAATTTAAACAAGTAATCCAAGCTTTAATCAACTCAAGCACCAGTCCGTGCTTGGAACGCGAGCTGAGCAGTGCTTACCGGAACGAAACCGGAGTCAACGTGGATGCTGCTCTCAAAAAGGTTGTAAACACACGAGAATTCCATGAAAACAAACCAAAAAGTTTCTTGATCAGGTTGGAGCTGCGTCGTTGTTGAAATTCCTTGAACAATTTTGCAGCGAGTTCTGCCAAGTTGTCTACGATGCTAACTTGACGAAAATCTACAAGAAGTCGGGTCCAAAGACGAAGCACCTGGATCACTTCACAAAAGCCGGCCAGCGCAAGTAAGAAGCGTGTGATTATTGGATGATCCTTGTTTAATAAAAAACGAATGTTTACAGTGTTCAACAGCACGTCAAGCCAAACTTTGCTACACCGCTGGTCCAACAGCAACAACATTTCTATCCAAACCCACCGATGACTCAAGAAGAGCAGTCTCTTCGAGCTGTCCTCGGCTTGATCTTGCATAACCAACGCTGCTACAACGCAAACATGTACCTTCTGAACGACCCTCAGTTGACGATTCAATCACTGGCCTTGGTTCTTCAAGGCCTGCGAGACTCGGCTGCCAACGTTCTTAACATGACATTAGTTTACAACAATCTGGTTCACCAGATGTTCATGCGAAAACTTGAAATCGGCTTCCAAAGCCCTGTTGCACAACAGAAGAGCCTTGAAGTTACGAATTTCGTGAAGCAACAGAAACCCGACACTAAAACATTGACGATGGATCCAAGCTTGCAAGGAGGCTCAAACGAAGAGAGGATGCATCAGGATAACCTTGAAATGCCGTTGGGCAATGTCCCAGCAGACGCCATCAACAAAAACCTTGAAGAAACAGAGCTTCAAGCTGTTGGGCTCAAGGCTGGCGATGTTATTGACATTCACGTGACTGCTGTCGAGTCCCTATCAAAATTCAGCTTCACCTACGACGATCGTGGCCTGTCAAAACTGATGAAGGCAATGAATGAATTTTATTCTTTACTTGATTCCGACGAACAACTGTGCTGTGATTCAGTCCAGCCTGGACACAGCGTTGCCGCGAAAATCTTTGACTGCTGGCACCGTGCGAAAGTGATTTCCGGCCCCGATGACAACAACTTCCTTCGACTCGAGTTCATCGACTTTGGAACTCAACAAAAAGTCTTCTTGAAGGACATTCGCTACCTGTTTAGCAAATTCAAATACGTCTCTCAGAAGTTTCTTCAAGGACAATACGTCCTTCCAGCTAAAATCTCGTCGACGCCAAAAGCTGTCAAACTTTTCACGGAAAGAGCTCTGAACAAGAAGCTTCTCGCAAAAGTTGTCGGCATCTCTGGAGACCTTTTCCAGATGAAAATTTATGATCTGAAAGGCGAGAGTCTCGTCTACGAGTTGTCCGAGTAAATTTACAAGACATTTTTCACTTCAAAAGTCTGACAAAAGAATTAAATCTGTGAAATCAGTTTAAAAGTTTGAACGTTAAATAAAAAGTTGGATTTCAGACAAGCTAAAGTGAGTTTGAATACAGAAAGAAGACAAAATAAAAAAAATCATGTTAAAATTTATGAAAGTAGTTTAACAGTTTATTCAATTCATTTCTGTTCACGAAGCAGTTTTCTTTTGAAACGGCTTCTTTAAGCTTTTCTGTGACTTGACCGGTCCCTTCTGTTGACTCCCAGCGCCGTACTTAATCTTGTTATTGAACTTCTTGGGGTTGATTCCAAAGGCTTTAAGTCTGTTCTCGCTTAGTTCATTCGTCGCCGGCTTAATGACGACCTTCTTGTCGTTTCGACTTTTGTTGAACTTCATTATCTTGGAAAGCTGTGGAGGCAGTGCGGAATTGTCTTCGAGCTTTCTTTTGTTAAGATTTGGTCCTGAAGATGTAGTGGCTGGTTTCTTGGTGTTTTGTTGAGCTTTTTTGAGGTTTCCAGAACTAGCAGACGGTTTTTGCTTCACATGTGAAACTTTCACAGGCTTTTGGTTACTGTCGTTCGCCTTGTGTGAAGGTTTGACTTGAGTTGAAGGCTTTGTAATTGTTGCAGTAGGCTTTGTGAGTTTGGCGAAAACCGGTTTTGCGACTGTTGCAGCAGGATTTGTGACTGTTACGGAAGGCTTGGTGATCGTTGCAGCAGGCCTCGTGGAAATAGCAGCTGGCGCAGTTGTCTTAAAAGAAGTTCCGTTTTGCTGTGACGGTGCTGCTGGTGATCCATTAAGCTGTCGATTTGCCTTCTTTTTCTTCTTTCTTTTCTTCTTGGTGACTTCAGTCGCGCTATTTTCTGCTGGCACCTTCTCTTCACTGCTTTCTGGTTTCACCTCAATTGGTTTCTCTATTTTCACAGACGATACCAGCTCGTCACCAGATTGCTCATCATCACTAAAATTTGAAGAAAATTCATGAATATTTGCAAAAGCTTTGTTAAGTTCCAAACTCACCTTTCAGGTTGACCGTAAATGCTGGCGAAAATCTTTTTCTTCAAGTCGACGTTGTTTCTTCGCCTGTTGTACTTCT
The DNA here is from genome assembly GCA_000775305.1 of Belgica antarctica. NCBI lineage: Eukaryota > Metazoa > Arthropoda > Insecta > Diptera > Chironomidae > Belgica > Belgica antarctica. The sequence goes on from JPYR01000426.1 coordinate 20,327, forward strand.
CGACGTCGTTGATTTCAACGTTTTTGGGCCGGTTCTGCATGGTCTTTTTGAGGCTCGCCCATTGATTGAGTTCCTTGTTGGATGCCAAGAGTATCTAAAATAACAAACTTGATTGTCATTGTCTGTGAACCAACTGATTTTTATTCTCTCACCTCTTCAACAGTCAATCCGAAGTCGTTTGGCACGCATTCAGTGTAGCGGAAGCGGCAAGGCTGGTCACCGATGATGTCTTCGTAGTCAAGCTTGTAGTATTCGTCGAGGTACTCTTCGTAAGTCTTCTCGTTGGCTGGGTCGAACGCTGGCTTCTCTGTTTTGATGATTTCTGCGAGTTTTGAGATTTTCTTCTTGCGTTTCTTGCCTTTACTCATTTCGATCAACTCATTTTGCAACTTTTTCTTCTTCTCCAGCTCAGGATCGTAGTCACAATCCATGACGAAGTCTTCGTCTTCGCAATGGCCTTCCGCTGGTTCTTCATTCGATTGAAACTTGCTTTTATCGAAGTTGTCCCAGTTCTCGATGTTTAATTCTTCGTCGATGTCTGGGAACTCTGGCTTCTGGTCGCCTTCATCGATTCCGTAATATTCATTGTTGAACAACGCAGACATTCGCTTGTCGTGTTCGTCAGGATCAAAATCTGTGTTCAAATCTTCTTCCTTGAGTAACAGCTCTTCGTTGCCAGTGACTTCCTTCAACAGTACAAGTTTTTTCTCGATTTCGCGCTTTCGAATGTTTTGCAACTCTCGAAGGTCTTTCATTTTCACTTCCTTCTCTTGTGCCTTTCGTTCCAGTCGTTCCTTGCGCTTATCCTTTCGGGCGTTGTTCTCAGCACGCACGCTGTCGTCAATGATTCTCGGGAATCTCTTGATGTACTCGTTATCGGGCTCTTCAAACCGGAAGTTGTACTTTGTCTCAAACTCTTCCGTCTGTTCGACTTCTTCTTCATCTTCCGACAAGCCAACGACGTCTTCATAGGTCGCTAAATTTGTTTCGTCCATGTACCGCTTGTTCACGATGTAGTCTCGAAGGAATTGGTCAGCCTTCGGGAGTTGATTGCTGGTCCAGAAGTCCTTAAGTGGCTTTAACACCTTCGCATCTTCACAGATGTTGACTTCTTTCTTCTGACCAGCCAGCCACATGAGGTAATCTTCGTCTTCCTTCATGATTTCTTCTCTCGGTTTCTCACGCACCTTCAAAAGCTTGTTGTCTTCTGCTTCGTCGTCACTGGAGTCTTCCAGTGCCATTCGCAAGTCGTTTTTGATCTTCTCCTGTTCTTTTGCGTAAGACAATGACTCTCCCTGCTGAACTTGGTCGTCTTCATTTTCGGACATGTGACCGTCAGTCTTAATCAGCCGCTCTCGCTGGTAGTCAGCGACTGTGACAGGCTTCTTCGACTTGTAAGCTTGTTTCTCCTTGATCGTTTCCTCGACGGTTGGCACATTTTCGAAGAACTTTGGAATCCGCTCGTACTTTTTGGGATCTTTACTTTTGAGGAACGCCAGCGACTTGAGGAACTCTTTGTCGAACTCCGGGTTTACCAGCTCTTCGTCGGTGCTTGCATCATCGCTGGAGTCGGATTCGCTGATATCTTTTACTAAAATCGAGATGTTTAGATGGAATTTGTTGAACGAGCTTTGCATACTCACGATGGCTCAGAATTTCCTTCTTGCGGAACTCGTCGTAGTGCCTGGCGTAGTTCTCGTTGGTTTTGAAGCCGCAGTCATCCTCACTGTCGCTGCCAAGTAAATTACTTTGCGGGTGTTTAAACTTCGACATCGTGTTGATAGCTGATAGCTTCAGCCCTGCGGAGGTGCTCGAACGTTAAATCCAAGTAGTTTCGCTTCCTTCGTCCATTCGCCGGAAAATTCTCAACTGACTTCTTCGAGCTCCGATAAGAAACAATTCAAACTTGTGGAATTACCGACGAATTGAAACATATTCGTAATTAGACGTCTTTGCAAACAGCTGGTAACTACTAATCCAGAGGAATCTCTGCGAAGCACGCACTTTGGGGCAAAAACTCTTCGGCACAAATTTTGGCGTCGTTTTTCGTCCGACAGTTCAGGAAAATTGGCAAAATGACTGACATTCGGGTTCGTGGTTATGATTTTACTCTTTCGGTGCTTGAATTTCGAGTGTTTCTTCAGTTTCAGCGGTGCACGCGTTCGAAACTTTCGTATTTAAGACTAAATTTAAGTTTCAAAATTTTCACCCGCGTCAAACAAAAGAAACAACTACAACAACAATTCCCAAAGCATCCATTGTTATTTTCGTTTTCTTCGGTAGGCATTTGTACGAGGCATGCAGAACGGAGGCAGCAATGGAGCCGGCACGGCTCGCGGAGGCACGAAATCCAAAGGCGGCAACATCGAGCAAATGTATCAGAAGAAATCGCAGCTCGAACACATCTTGCTCCGTCCCGACACTTACATTGGATCTGTTGAGCGCATCACTGACAACATGTGGGTGTGCGAGAAAAAAGAAGTCGAAGGTAGTGATCCGACCTACAAAATGGTTCAGCGTGAGATCAGCTACGTGCCCGGCTTGTACAAGATTTTCGACGAAATCCTCGTCAATGCCGCCGGTAAGTCCAGCTCATTGCGAAACTGAAATCTCCCCGCTAAACTTCTCCGCTTCCTTTTAGACAACAAACAACGCGATCCCAAAATGAGCACAATCCGCATTGACATCAACCAAGAAGAGAACATGATTGAAATCCACAACAATGGCATGGGCATTCCGGTCGTCAACCACAAAGACGAGAACATGTACGTTCCAACTATGATCTTCGGCCACCTTTTGACATCGTCGAACTACAACGACGACGAAGAAAAGGTCACAGGTGGTCGCAATGGCTACGGAGCCAAGCTGTGCAACATCTTCAGTACAAAGTTCGTGGTCGAGACCTCCTCGAAGGAATACAAGAAGAAGTTCAAGCAGACCTGGATGGAAAACATGAGCAAGACCTCTGAACCGAAGATCGATCAGTCGTCGAAGGAGGATTACACAAAGATTTCATTCTGGCCGGACTTGAAGAAGTTCAAGATGGACAAGCTCGAAGATGATATCGTCTCTTTGATGAGACGCCGAGCCTATGACGTTGCTGCATCTACTCGCGGTGTTGCTGTCTACTTGAACGGAATGAAACTCCCCGTCAAGAACTTCAAAGACTACATTGACTTGTACATCAAGGACAACCAAGACGACACTGGAGCGCCGCTGAAGGTTTGTTACGAAAGCGTTAACGAACGCTGGGAAGTTGGTGTCACTCTATCTGAGAAAGGATTCCAGCAAGTCTCGTTCGTCAATTCCATCGCCACAACGAAAGGTGGTCGCCACGTCGATCACATCACTGACATGATTGTCAAACAAGTTCTGGAGACCATCAAGAAGAAGAACAAGGGCGGCGTGAACATCAAGCCATTCCAGGTGAAGAATCATATTTGGATCTTCGTCAACTGCTTGGTCGTCAACCCGACCTTCGACTCGCAAACCAAGGAGAACATGACACTGCAGGCCAAGAACTTCGGAGGACCCAAGGTGACACTCAGCGAGAAGTTCATTGCTTCGGTCGCCAAATCCGGCTTGGTTGAAAACGTCTTGACATGGGCTAAGTTCAAGGCTCAAACCGAACTCGGAAAGACGAGCGGTGCCAAGAAGTCCAAGTTGAAGGGCATTCCAAAATTGGAAGACGCCAACGACGCCGGTACCAAGAACTCGATGAATTGTACATTGATCCTTACCGAGGGAGACTCAGCCAAGTCTTTGGCTGTTTCGGGACTCGGAGTTGTCGGACGTGATCACTACGGAGTGTTCCCATTGCGTGGTAAGCTTCTCAACGTTCGTGAAGCCACGCACAAACAGATCTTGGAAAACGCTGAAATCAACAATCTCATCAAGATCTTGGGGTTGCAGTACAAGAAGAAGTATCTCACTACCGCCGACTTGCAAACGCTCCGCTACGGAAAACTGATGATCATGACTGATCAGGATCAAGACGGTTCCCATATCAAAGGCCTGCTAATCAACTTCATCCACAACAACTGGCCCGAGCTCTTGCGTTTACCATTCTTGGAAGAGTTCATCACTCCCATCGTCAAAGTCACGAAGAAGGGACACGAACTTTCGTTCTTCTCGGTGCCGGAATTCGAAGAGTGGAAGAAGGACACCGCGAACAGCCATACCTTCAACGTCAAATACTACAAAGGTTTGGGAACATCGACCTCCAAAGAGGCGAAAGAGTACTTCCAGAACATGGACCGCCATCGTATCGTCTTCACTCACGAAGAAGGCGACGATGCCGCAATTACCATGGCTTTTGCTAAGAAGTGTGTCGATCAGCGCAAGGAATGGCTCACCAAGCACATGGAAGAGTGCAAGCACCGCAAACTGGTCGGCCTGCCCGAACGTTACTTGTACACGAAGACAACCAAGTCCGTCACTTATCAGGATTTCGTCAATCTCGAGTTGGTTCTCTTCTCGAACACCGACAACATTCGTTCCATTCCATGCGTCGTCGACGGTTTAAAGCCCGGCCAGCGCAAGGTTATCTTCACCTGCTTAAAGCGTAACGACAAACGTGAAGTCAAGGTTGCACAATTGGCTGGTTCGGTCGCTGAAATGTCAGCATACCATCACGGTGAAGCATCTCTGTGCGGTACAATCGTCAATCTTGCTCAAAACTACGTCGGCAGCAACAATCTCAACTTGCTCCAGCCCAACGGTCAGTTCGGTACAAGATTGGCTGGCGGCAAGGACAGCGCTAGCCCTCGTTACATCTTCACCATGCTTTCACCGCTCGCTCGTCTTATTTTCCACCCGCACGACGATCCATTGCTCAAGTTCCTGGACGATGACAATCAGCGCATTGAGCCTGAATGGTATTTGCCAATCTTGCCAATGGTTTTAGTTAATGGCAGCGAAGGTATCGGAACCGGCTGGAGCACGAAAATTCCAAATCACAATCCACGTGATATTGTCGCCAACTTGCGCGGCATGATGCAAGGCAAAGAACCAACGCCGATGGTTCCTTTCTACAAAAACTTCCGCGGCCAAATCAACCAGTGTGGCTCAGGGCGATTCATCACATCAGGCTGCGCTTCCATCTTGGACAACGAGAAACTAGAGATCAGCGAGTTGCCGATCGGAACTTGGACGCAGAAATACAAGGAAGACACTTTGGAGCCACTCTTGCACGGAGGTGACAAGTTGAAGGCAGTCATCAGCGACTACAAAGAGTATAACACTGATACGACTGTTCGCTTCGTCATCACATTCCTGCCCGGAGAATTCAAAAATTTGTCACGCGAGAACGGAGGCTTCCATCGCGTCTTCAAGCTGACATCGTCGCTCTCACTCTCTACGATGCACGCTTTTGATCACGCAAACTTCTTGCGTCGATACGACACTTCAATGGTCATTTTGAAGGAGTTCTTCGACTTGCGTATGGAATACTACGGAAAGCGCAAGCAGTACTTGGAAGGAATGATGCAGGCTGAAGCTGACAAGCTTTCGAACCAGGCTCGCTTCATCATGGAGAAGTGCGACCGCACATTGGTCGTTGAAAACAAGAAACGCAAGGTGATGATCGATGAACTCATCAAGCGCGGCTATGACGCTGACCCAGTCAAGGACTGGAAGCGCAAGATCAAGGCTGACGACGCTGAAGAAGAAGGCCTAGATGACGAGGTTGAAGAAGAGGAAGTTGCCGACGAAAAGCCAGGAAAGTCCAAGAAGGCAGCACCAGCTGACCCAGAAAAAGCATTCCAGAAGCTGACCGACGTCATGAAGTTCGACTACCTGCTCGGAATGTCGATGTGGATGTTGACAGACGAACGCAAGAATGAATTGCTCAAGCAACGCGACATCAAACTCGCTGAATTGGCTACTTTGAAGGCAAAGTCACCCAAGAATCTCTGGGTTGAAGACTTGGATGCATTCATGAAGAAGCTTGACGAAGTGGAGAAGAAAGAACGCGAAGACGAAGAATCGACCATGAAGAAGTTCAGCAAATCGACGGCATCACCTACAGTGAAGGGCCGCAACGTCAAGTCGAAGAAAGTCACAGCGATTGGAGAAACAAAGCCAAGCGTACACGGTGAAATGGTTAACTTCAAGGTCAGCGTCGAGATGCTTAAGAAATTCGAAAAAGCAGACGCCGCTTCCAAGGGCATCAAGAAGGAGAAGGTTGTCAAGACTGAAGGTGGAGCTGCTGGAGAAGAACTCGACGAGTTCGATGCTCTGGTGAATGAAAGTGGAAGCGCTGCACCAGCTGCCGAGAAAGTCAAGAAGCCACGCGTCAAGAAGGAACCTGGTGAAGCTAAGCCGAAGAACGAGAAAAAATCGAGCGACGGACTCAAGCAACCCAAGTTGGACTTTAAGAAAAAATCCGTAAGTTGAATAATTGAAGTTTCTTGATTGGAGATTAATTTATGATTGTTCATCAACAGAAGAAGCCAGCTGATAGCGATGACGACAGCGATGTGGCAATGGTTGTTGGAAGCGATGACGAATTCGATGCTTTGGTGTCGTCTAAACCAGCTGCACCGCGTGAAAAACCAGGGCGACGCGCCGCAACAAAGGTAAATTCGATAATTTCGCAAATGATCATAATTTTAAAACACGTTTCAATCAACAGAAAATCGACTACTCTCTTCTGAACGACGAAGACAGCGCCAAGTCGAGTGACTCGGAACCTGAAATGTTCGACAACGTCATGGAAACCAGTGCCCATCCCGTAATCATCAACACCGACTCTGACTCCGCCGAAGAACCGACACCAATAAAGAAACCACCACCAGCAAAGCTTGGTCCGAAACCGGCTGCTGCATCTAAGAGAAAGATTGAAAGCTCGGAGAGTGAAGCCAGTCCCGTGAAGAAGAAGGTGAGAATTGGAAAATCTATTTGATTAAAGCAAAATTGATGAAAATTTCTTTTAATTTCAGCCGTCAAGCAAGAAAAAGCGTCAAATCGAGTCGAGCGACGAAAGCGACAACGTTGTTGATGACTCAGACTCCGAATTCGATGGTTAAATCTTAAGATAGTTGTTTAAGTCATGCTGGACGTCACAAATATCGTAGATCCAGCTTTTGATATTTTCTTTTTCTGTTTTTATTTAATTCGAATCCTTTTCGTTTAGTATATTTCACTCTCATCGAATGTTTGATCGCTCTCATTGTCTGAAAAATAACATGTAGACGCATAGTTTGTAATTTTGAAAGAAGATTCACACAAATTCACTGGAAATAAACAAATCAATTTGACGTTGCAACTAACGGACTTTTGAGTTTTGACTTCAATTCATCGCAATTTTAGCCCTGCGCAGTTTCCCGCGCTCTTAGATTAGTCTTGTTTACATTTTTCTCAAGTTGTTTTCTCGCGAATTAAATCAGATAAAAGCCAAAGGTGAGTTTATGAGTCACTTTATTCGTGAATGGTTTTAATGATTATAAGATCTGCTTCTTAATGAAGCTCAAACGTCGTCCTTAGATTAGTCTTGTTTACATTTTTCTCAAGTTGTTTTCTCGGGAATTAAATCAGATAAAAGCCAAAGGTGAGTTTATGAGTCACTTTATTCGTGAATGGTTTTAATTATTATAAGATCTGCTTCTTAATGAAGCTCAAACGTCGTCCTTGTCGTTCAATGGAAGTGTTTCTGGGTTCCTTTGGTCTAGCGGAGCTTTGTAAAAGATCATCCGGAACGCTGTGACTGTGATAAGGGAGGCTGAGAAAGGGGCAGCCCAGTAGAGCCATTGGTGTTTCCAAACGCCGCTGTAAAGAGCTGGGCCGAACGATCTGGCTGGATTCATAGAACCGCCGCTGAATGGTCCCTGTGAAATTGCAAGTTTCGTGCGTCAGATGTTGGAACAAGAAGAAAATGTATTTTTCTTTCTTACCGCGACGAGTGCCATACACGTGACCGTCAATCCGAACCTCAAGGGCACGGAATCGTGATGGTTTGCGTTTCTCGGATCAACTACACCACAATAAACCATCATGAGAATTGAAGTGATCATGAACTCCAGTCCAAAGGCTTTAGCAGTGTCGATGGTTGGTTGGGACACGCAGAATCCGTTGTCGGAAATTGGCAGAAGTATCCGAAGCAATCCATAGCCCAAGTAGCCACCAAGCATCTGGCCAAGGCAGTAAGAAATCGCTGTCTGCCACGCGAAATTAGGAAAAATCGATAATTAGAAAACCCACACAAAATGTACGCCATTTGACTTACCGGAACTGAAACTAGTTTGTAAATGAATGCTCCAAGCGTAACGACCGGGTTGAGATGAGCCCCAGTGACCATTCCGAAGATGTTAATGATTAGCATCACTGCCAGACCAAAGCCTAGCGCAACTGACAGATGGGACGGCTTATAGTGATCATTCTCCACCGCTCCAAGGCATCCGATGAACACGAGCAGGCCAGTACCGATGCACTCGGCGAGAAAAACGATGAGCAAGTCCAAGTGTGATTGCTTCATGACTGAAGAGTGAAATGAATCAAAAATATTATTTTTCCTTCCGATATACATTTCGCGTTGCAACATACAACAACAAAACACGGTGCGACGTATTGAAATCTTGTATCGTGGGAGGCTTGACGGAGGCTGAACGTAATTTTTGGGAGCAGGGGGTCGGTGTTGGGTATTTGAAGGCAAGGAATGTAAAAATAAACAGCTGGCCAAAAAATTATCCAACTGAGTTTGCATTCGTCTGCGCAGTGATGTGTTTAAATTTCTAGAGAATTTTCGTCTCTAAAAAGAAGCCTCAACGGCTTTACTATGAGGAATCACACCGATCGTGTATTTTCACATAAATCAGTCCGAGTCGATGACATATCAGTGACTAAAAAAAGACATTTCGAGTGACCCCACTTGACTCCTCGGTTCTCGTATTTTATAATAACGTCGTTAACGGCTGATAACGCGGAGATTGATGATTTAAGTGGTCGATTAACAATTCAAACCAGGTCGCACTGGTTTTGGTGGTCTTTGATCGGAAATAAATTTAAAGAAATTGTGTCAACGAACGTGGAAGCGAACTCTGTTAGCATTTAGTTACCGCCAATAAAGCCAAGTAGTTCGAAAATCAATTACAGTAGATTAAACAGAAAATTTATAAACTTGACCGTGAAGCAGGTAGATATAATGTAAGTATGATTGGGACACTTAAAATCACAGTTATGATAAGACACTTTAATGGGGCGAGCTTAATCAAACAATGTTATAACGAGCTTCTTGAGATTGTGTAACTTTAAGCTCAAACAAACTCACTGCAAATCTATTCGTTTGATTTTCGATCCTTACTGATACGATGCCGGCACACGACTGAACGTTCCACAACAAAATCCAGTTTTTTTTAAGTCGAGTCCGACAGAGAAATTAATTCTACAAGCGGAATTTTTCATTTCTCGTTCCGCAGCTAAATGCAAACTTTGAGGAAAAGAAGAAGCAAGTCTCCCGATTTCGTCACTTGGTGTCGTCGCGATTGTCTATTAAAAGTCTTGTAAGTGCATCGCATTTTTAAGTTTTTTATCTTAAAATACTCTCACTTTGTAGGACGATCAACATGTGATCTTGTCAACTGTCTGTTGCACGTCTAACGGTAGCAGTGACCGTTATATCTTTATGGCTCTGGGTACTATAAACTCAAGATCTAGAGAAAAAAACTTGATAACAAGCAGCGTCGCACTTGAAAATTGCTGAAATTTCTTTGACATTGACTTCGTCGCTTATCGCTATCGCGGTGACACAATGTTACGAATTTACTCATCAATAATTTTCAACGATAAATTGACTCTATGTATAAAGTATCATCGAATAAAGTACCATATA
>JPYR01000426.1:30163-60821 GCA_000775305.1 Belgica antarctica
ATGTTATAAAGTACCATCGTTCAAATATCAAACCGTTAAAAAAATTAATTTCCCCAAAATCTGATGAAAGAAATTTCTTTCATATCAGATTTTTGAGAAGTTCATTTTTTTAACGGTTATTTGATATTTGAACGATGGTACTTTATAGCATGGTACTGTATTATATGGTACTTTATTCGATGGTAAATTATTCGATGATACTTTATACATAGAGTCCGATAAATTTAATTCATGTTTGAGCCGCGTGAAACTTTTGGTTCAACTTACTTTTTCGAGACATTTGATTGCTGTAAGAACGTTCAACAGAACGAACCTTTATACTTAAAAGTTGATTTTGAACTACGTGAAGGAGGTGTGTCGAGACGACCCAAAACTCACTATCTCGCACCGATTGGGGTTAATTAATTTATTTTGACCACTTAAAATTCATGTCGGCTTAAAATTTGCGCAAGATTAGAAAGTTAAAGCTAACAAACAACGGCAACGAATACGTAACCGAAGATGTTTCGTTTTTTTTAAAGTCGTAACGTCATTTTTTATTGTCCCGTTTCGAAATCAAAGGCAGACGTCTATAAAGAGCAACTTTTGATAACAGATCACAGATAAGAAAGCTTTTGAGCTAATCTCGGAAGCTCTCTCAGCAAAACTTTTCCGTTTTAAAATTAAACAGTCGTTTGAACTGATTTATTTTCAATCAAACTTTGCGTGAAGCTTGCGAAAGCCTTCGTTTGTCATTCATCTCAGTTTTCACGCTCACTTGTTTGCTCATTCTGGGATCCTTATCTTGAAAAGTTTTCGACTGTGGACTTTCGGGCAGATGCTTGCTAATTGGACAACAATTATTTGTCTACGGCTGAGTGCAGGACCGAAAAATGGTTTGTTGTTTGTTTTGATCATCTCGCGTGTGATTAATTACGCCCCACCATACAGCTAATAAACGTGACTTGGCAAGTAACAATGCAGCAAAATCCGATTTTTTTTCAAGCCAACCCGGAAATGTTGATGGCCATTGACTTTCACGATGTATGCGTTTTCAATCAATCACTGAACTTGACCCCTCACTTCATCAATAGCTTCAAACTTTTTGTTAGTTACGTAAGCTTAATCGATGCTGGTCGTATTTGGCCTGATTTTCTACTTACGCCAATCACACCCTGACAGTTTTTCTGGTTCTGGTAGCGGGTCGACAGTGAACCGAGAGTCATTTTGTTTTGTGGTCATCTCCTTTGAAGTTGTGCCACTTCCTAAGTCTTCTCTCTCAATTGACATTGTGTAATAATGTTTTGTGAGTTTTCGGCTTTTGATGCGCTCCCAACTGCTTTCGCGGATTAACTGAGAGTGTTCGGGCGAAAACCGTCCATGATATTCATCAATTCACATGACCGAGTGCTGAATTGTTATTGTTACTGTTTTATTTTGCTTCAGAGATAAAGGCAATGATTGCCTTTTTCGGTCGCTTTGTGTTAATCGTGGATCGCTTCACTTGCACTTGGCCTTATCGGCACCGAAAGCACAATATCACGACTAAGCGACGCTGGTATCAGGCTAATAACTGACAATATATCATTTATCTCTCCCTGTGGTGGCCACCATAAAACAGGAGGCAAACAAAGCATTTCTAAGAATAACTTAATCTCAAGATCGCAAAGGTCGGATTGCTAATAATTAAATCTTATCAGCGACGCGGTTTTTTGTGCACATTCTTAAGTCTTTGAGATAATGTCGATAATACTTTGCCAACGATGTTTAATTAATTAAAAAATTATTTCAAAACCGAGTTTAGAAAGTTGACGCTTAACGAACGTGGTGCTTAAAAACGCATTTGTTCTTAAAACGTGCTCAAAAACGCATTTTCGCAACCTAATCAATTAGTGCATGTAAAACTCAAACTGCTTTCTTTTAAAAATTCGAGTTTATTCTGTATTCGACAATGTTTTGGAATTAAAACTTCAGCTTTGTGCTAGTTTATCAGTGACTTGGACGATATCACTCGGGTTCTTCCGCCAAAAAACAGTTCGATAAAACGTTGATGCGACATAACCAGCTAAAAGCGGCGCTACCCAGTACAGCCAATGGTGATTCCAGTTCCAGTTCCAAAGCGCTGGTCCCAAAGATCGTGCGGGGTTCATTGCAGCTATTGTGAAAGGTGCGCCAGCTACACTGAGACCGAACACGGCCATACCGATTCTGATTGGCGTGGAATCGGTGTTCAATCGGTTTCTGGGATCCCACGAGCCACAGACAGTGAAGATCAAGCCGCAAGTTAAGAAGAATTCCATGAAAAACGATGCCGTGACTGTCATTGTTGGATTGGGCAGTGTCATGCACGTTCCACCAGTGTCTGCGTCGTAGATGGCTTGGGGTGTTATCAATTTAAGAAGTCCAAAACCAAGTGCAGCTCCGAGAACTTGCGCGATGGTCAAAACTATTCCCATCTAGAGATAAATTAACAATTAAAAAAGATTCGAATGTTGATGCCACACCAACCTTCAATGATATTTGATTGAAAACCACCGCCGCAATGTTAACAGCGGGATTAACAAGTGCAAAGGAGATGTGGCCAAATGTTTGAATGATCACCATCACCGTGAGTCCAAAGTTCATCGGTGGAACGAAGGAAATCGGCGGCCCGTCCCAATGAATCGTTCCGGCACAGCCAAAGAACAAAAGCGACGCAGTGCCTAGGAATTCTGCCAAGACCATACAAAACTTATCGAACTTGATCTGCGGGATGATTTTCGTTATGATGTTCGGTGTTCCACTGAACCTGTCACTTTCCGTCAGTGAAACTGGACTTGATTGTCCTTCCGTCAGATCGCTGTTCATTTTACGTGGCCTTTAAAAAAAGTTTGATTGTTAATTATGCAATCTTATCTCGAGCGTTTATATGGTCTTCGCTCGCAATCTTAAGTCCTTAAGATAACTTTTTGCGATGTTAAATTTAATTGCTTCTACCGTTTAAGGCAATAATTTTTTTCACTTTTCCAAATTCCACAGCTGAGACATTTGAGAAGAGCGCAACTTAAGCTGCTTCCTTCGAGCTGTTGCAGTGAAATGTATCAAATCGCCAAGTCATGATAAATGTCATCGCAAAAGCTGCCAACATAAATCCATCCCAAAGTCATATACAACTCAGTTTGCTCGATTTTTAATCTCGTTTTATGATAAGAACAGTTACAAGAATAACTTTGGTACTACTAGAGTTCAGTTTTGTTAACGAAAGCCACAGGAAGTGTGTCTGGCAAGTTGTCTTCAGGATTCTGTCGCCAAAAAACGATTTTGTAGAAAACTGATGCAAGAAGTCCAGCGAACAGTGGTGAAACCCAGAAAATCCAGTGATGATCCCACTTCCAGTTCCAAAACGCTGGTCCCAATGATCTGACGGGGTTCATTGAAGCGTCCGTGAAAGGACCACCAGCGAGACTCAGTGCAACGATAGCCAAGCCTATGCGCAAAGGCGCTGAATCGCCGTTTTTCCGGTTTCGCGGATCCCAAACACCGCAAATCATTGATATCAATGCGCACGTCAGAAAGAACTCGATGAAAAATGATGCTGTGACGCCCAACAACGGATGAGGTAGGGTCATGCACACCCCGCGTGGGTCCATGTTAAAAATATCTTCGGGTGTGATGAACTTGAGTAATCCGAAGCCAAGCACTGCACCAACAACTTGCGCGACTGTCAAAATAATTCCCATCTGAGGAAAATTGCGCCAATCAGTAATTCACATAGCAGAATGGCGGTCTTTGCACTCACCTGCCATGTTATCTGGTTGTAAACTACCGCTGCGATATTAACCGCAGGATTAAGTAGCGCGAACGAAATGTGCCCGAACATTTGAACGATCATCATCACAGTGAGGCCGAAGTTTAGTGGCGGAATGATGGATATCGGCGGTCCGTTCCAGTGAACTGTCCCAGCGCATCCAAAGAACAAGAGCGAGCCAGTTCCGAGCAACTCAGCCAACACCATGCTCACATTGTCGAACTTCTTTTGCGAAATTAAATTCGTAATAAGCCTCGAAGTACCAGCAGAACGGTCACTATTTGTACTCAATATCGCGTTAGTGCTTCCGATCTTTAAGTCGATATTAGCTTCGGACATGATGCCGACACGTCAAGCGGTGGTTCTACACTGATAGCTCGAGCGTTTGCTTTTGTTCACGAATTTGATCAAACTTGAATGTTTCGATAATACGTTATCGGATTTCGGGGGATTTGTTTGAAGGGTTCCGTTTGGAAATGATGTAGCGCCAAGGTCATGAGCAGCATTTGGAGAAACATTGAAAAAAAGAATTCCATAGCTACCTGAACCCGCTCTGCACTTTTGATTTTTAGATTGGCACGTTTGTTATAAAAGCGCAGCGTCAAAACAAAAAGATCAAAATATTTAACTTGACCAATTTGTTTAATTCAAACAACAGAATTTCGAGAAGTAATTACTAGACGCAACGACTGATTATTCTACTTAACTCACTCTAAAAATATCTACTCATTACAATCAAAGCACTTTAATGCATGAGTCGACTTATGAACAAAGTTCAGAGTGACTCCACTAACCCGAAGTGCAAGCACGCGATTTTGTTTAACGAATGAAAGCGCGAAAGTGCTTATGAAGACTAAAAATAAATCAAATAAAAGGTTTCATGTGTCGATTAGCGTCAACATGAAAAAGATGAACCGGGAAAGAACATTTGCATTAACATTCCTCTTTTTTTGCGAAGAAATATTTTAGGGCCTTTTTCGAATAAAAATTTGCTCAAGTTGACGTCCGTTCGTGATGAACGTTACTCGGGACCGGAAGAAGCTAGAGAGCTCACATTTTCCCGAGCCCGGTCAAAAATCAGCTCGATCGGAAAAGCGGATTTTCCGTAAAAATTGAAAAGTGTGTTTTTTGACATCCTTTGGGTTTAGAAGTAGCTTGAAATTTTTGTAAGAAATTTACCTTTAACGTCAAAAGCCTTCAGGCCTTAGTCGTAGGAAATTCGAAGAATGCTATTACTTTTCAAAATTTCCAAAATAGTCTGTCCGTTTTTTAGTAACAATGCTCCTGCATTTGTTTTTGCTCTAAAGCTGTTTTTATGGGTTGATTCTCTGGGGTGAGACGAAAACTTATTGATCGGATGCACTGTAAATGAAAATGATGTTGAGGAAGGAGGAACGGGATGAAGCGTGAAAATGAAACAGGAAGCAAAAGCGCAATCAGTCAGGTACCAAGATCTATTTATTGATATAAACCATCAAAAAATGAATAAAGTGGCGTTCTTGGTGATGTACAGTCATCATAAATACCTCAGCGGGTTTATTTAGCTTTGCTATGTTGTTTCGCAGTGAGATACGATAAATACTGGTGTTGGTTGTGCCCTGAAATATTGCTAGACCATACGCGTCAAGTTAAGCTCACAAATAATTTTTCCTACCGATTTGCTATTGAACAAATACACGACTGTCGCAGAGCTTTATAGGAGCAGTGGAATGGGTTACCGACAGTCGGTGTTTTTGCAATATTCACCTTTGCGTAACACGTGACTTCGCTTTTTACAAGCGACAAAGAATACAACGTAAATTAATTATTTTTTACGATTTCCACAATTTTCACTTAAACTAACGATTTGAGAAAATTTAGATTGTTAGAAAAATAATTCCTTTCCAGTTCTCGATGCAAGAACGTTTCGATTCAGAATGAGTGCTAAAGTTGCAAACCGTATTTAGAGCGAGAGAACGCTCCGCATACACGGAAACGGTGCTGCTGATAAGGGAATTCATACTCCAAACTTGCAGTGCCGGTCTGCACACACTCCCCAACTCCCTTTACACAACCATCCATTGGGAGCACAAAGATACCGTACATATCTTTCTTTTTACATACCCTTCTTAGTTAAAACTGTGACGTTGCGGACAATTTTATCATAGCCGCGATGCGACAATTCGACCCGTCAACCATTTCAGTGGCGGCAAATTGGTGTCTCTCAATAAACGATCCGAAAGCGAACTCATGCTTCTCGCGAAACTCTTTAGGGTGTGATTGAAGACTCGATAGATAGTCGACATGCCTCCGCTTCCAGAACTCTTGTGAACTTGCTGGATCTTCTGCCAGTCGGGAGTTATTGGACGAGAATTAAAAACCGATTTAATCACAAAACTGAATACAACAGCTCAAACGTGAGCTTCGATTCGACATTCGTTTGAGATGGTGTGTTATGCTTTTCACCCCACTGTCGTAAATTGCACCTCAGTTGTGAAATGCCATTGATATTGCGATTCGAACAGTGATTCTCAACATCGTCATTCATATCCTCCACGAGCTGCTTCAACTCGATATTAGCGCCTTCGAAACCAGTTGCTTTGTCGTCCAATGAAACGATCCAGAACTGTCAAAAATGCTGGCGCTGCCAACTCCGAAGCTAAATTGTTGAAGTGGCTACATGAGTTTCTTGAAGTAAACAGCACTCGAACTTCGATGATTCATACTTCTAGAAAATAAATCGGTAGACACACAGTAGAGATTCGGATCATCAGTCCCAAATTTAGCACAAAAGCGTCATTATTGGCTCCGACAGGAGTTGCAATAGCCGAAACTCTTCCACCTTTGCAGCGGAGTCTCCTTCAAGCCACTGCAATCACTCATCCGACAACTGTTTTTGTCTATTTACAGATAAGGCGATTGTTTAAGCTTCACGTGGCGCAGCAGTATGTCAGGGCAGAAAGCATTTAATCTCCTGAAAACTTATCATCAGTCTTCGGATCGCTTAATCCCAAACTTCAACGTGAGTTTTGTTTTATCAGCAAGTCATTCTGGGTATAATTGTCAATATTTTTCCATTCACAGAGTGAAGACCTTCGAGGGGTTTTGGAAGAAATTAATGTCGCGTTCCAGGAGAATCATCAGGCAGCGCTGCAATACCAGGAGACGCATGACAAGTCAATTTTTCCTATGATCGGGTATCGACATGCCTTGCTACAAAGAAACGTACGGTGCAGTCTTGCGTATCTTTACAACCGGCTGCTCAAACTTAAAGAGATTCGATGGCATTTGGGACCGACATTGACTGCTGACGTCAAAGAAGCGCTAACCGAGCCAGAGATACAGTGGTTCAACAACTACTCCAAGCTTCTCTCCAACTACATGATGTCATTCCCGAACGGTGTCAACCTGACAACCGATCTGAAGCCACCAAAGTCGCTGTTCATCGAAGTCAAATGCCTGATCGACCATGGAAAGCTCGAGCTGGAGAGCGGCGAGGTGATTCTTCTGCAAAAAGACAGCCTGCACTACCTGCCGCGATCGGAATGCGAGCAGCTGATTAGACAAGGAATTCTCGAACACATGGTTCAATGATAATGTGAATTTTTATTTTGAATAAATTTCATAACTTTCTCAAATAATTATCGCGAGTTGTCTCAGCTGCCAGCTCAGCCGGCAAGTCCCGCCTTCTGTCTACACTTTTGCATCAGAGCTCGATTCATGAATTGCTTCCGCGAGAGCTGTCGGACCTGCTTCAAGAAAACTTCTAGGTCGATTACGCCTTTTCGCAGCGCTTCTCCGATGTAGTAAATTGCATCTTCGATGGCTGCTTCTTCAGCGTATGCGTTGATGAGTCTGTTGGGAACGTCGAAAGTTAGATCAATCAAGTTTTGAAGTGGCTAGATACGATTTTCATGATTCATAGCGTGAATCTCCATCGACAAAGCCTAAATTATTGAAACTTACTGTTTATATAGCGGCGCTGTAGTTGTCACTGCCTCGTCTACGTCAATCTGTTCGTTTGCCTCCAGCGCATCAAGAGATTTCGTCAATTCGGCGTCTTTGTCACGAAGCAACTGAATATTTCGCTTCAACTCGCCCTCGTCGCGCTCGAGTTTCTTCACGATGTCTCCGAGCTTCGTTTGCCCCTCCATCAATTCCTGCTTCGTGCGCTTCAACGTTTGGATCTCGGCTTGGCACTGGTTCACTTTCTCTTGAATGCGTCTTCGCATCTTGTCCTCGACTGCTGAGATTAGCGAAGCTTTGATGTGTTCCTCAGTTATCGTTCCAGTGCTACTTGCGTTGTTCTGATCCGGCGGTGGATTGTAGGGCGTCGACATGAACCCGGTAGCTGGCGGGTAGGGACTGTTGTTCGCGTTTTGAGCAGGTGGATAGGGCGGAAAGCCACCGCCGAAGTTTGATCCCGGATATGGTGGAAAGTTTGATTGCTGTTGGGGGAACGACTGGTTGAACTGGTTGGGTCCAGCACCGGGCTGAGGCATGAATCCGGGTTGACGCGGATACGGCGTTTCCTTTGGCTTTGAGTAAACTGGCGGATGTTCACCGAACGTCACGATCATGACTTGAATCAGCCCAAGCAAGTCGCTGGAACTCGGCACCCAGTCATGCAAGTACGGCAGGTAAACCTTGCCATTGTGGTCGACGTACATGCTGACTTTGATGTGCATGTCGCTGGTCGGCATAACGTAGCAAATAGGAGCGTTGTAGGGATGAGTATCCATTAGCCATATACATATCGGGATGTGATAAGTGTTTTCTGAAACGATTTTCGATGATTCATCGGCAGAAAACAAAAACAAAACGCAAAATACTTTTATAGATGACCGGGATGGTTCCGCATAGCTTCACCAGCTCTTTTTTGTTGCCGTCGTTGAAGACATAGCTGTCAAGGCTGTGAGTGAGAGCTCGGTACTGTTCTAAAGCGTCCAAGATATCCTTTTTCGTTGCTTGAATGTTTTTGTACTGGAAAAAACGGAAATCACGGTCAATTCTGCGGCTCACGTAGGTTCTAACGTCGGTCATACCTTGGACAGCGATTTCATGATATCCATGGTGGATCTAAAACTAGGGAACACACAGATCGTGCACTTTCACACAAAAATATTTCGGAAATCACAAAGGACCGAGGGGAAAGTAAGTCAAACGAGAAGCAACTACGAAGCCCCTTTCAGTCCGTTCAAAAAAACAACGAACACAAGCGCCGATTTGAAGCGGAGCTCGATTTAAAATTACAAATTGATTCTTGTCGAGCTGAGTGTAGTGATCGCTGAGAAACCTTTATTTTATCGTCCGAGTCAGTCGAGAGAAGACGCGCAGTTTGTCTGGGAACACGAGAAATTCGATCAAAAGCGAAAAAACACGGAATTCACAAAATGAATTTTCAAATTTTCGAGGATCAAGAAAATGTACACGATAACGCGGTCGCTGCGTTCGCAGACGCGAGAAAGGATCGCATCAAGTTGGCACCGTTGGCAAACAAAGTGATAAACAACGAGAATGCCTTCGACAATCAGGTTAGATCGATCGAAAAAATGTTTGCCGCTTTTTTCGCTGCTATTGTCAACTTTTCGCCCCTCAAACAGGTCGGAAAATCACAAAAGCCTTCGGTATCAACATCGACCATCGTGAG
Source organism: Belgica antarctica (assembly GCA_000775305.1). Classification (NCBI taxonomy): domain Eukaryota; kingdom Metazoa; phylum Arthropoda; class Insecta; order Diptera; family Chironomidae; genus Belgica; species Belgica antarctica. Next base: position 39,559 of record JPYR01000426.1, read on the forward strand.
TGCTGCATTCAAGCAGAAAAACGTCTTCATTACAAAGGATGAAGCAGACAAGAAGCCGGCGATCGTCACCGTAGAGTTGGACGAGTCCTGCGAGCAGTCCATCATAAATGTGACAAGTGAAGAATGCAGCTGGTCGGGTGTCGATAACCTGGAAACGTCGTCCTCGTTCAGGTAGGAACTCAATTTTGTGCAAAGTTGCGTGATCCTCACGACTCTGTTACAGATACTTGAAGGAGATTCAAGTTAAGAGCGATGTACTCGCCACACCTATGTCAGTTGTTGAGCCAACAACGCCGATGTCAATCGACAAGTCCTGCATGGACATTGACGCAAACAAATCAGCAATCCGAAACGACCGCGAGAGATTTTTCGAAGTCATCGAATACCAAAAGGACATTCTCAAATACTTGAAGAAACTCGAGGTAAGTTTATTGCGGTGTTTGCTTTACGCAAGTTGCTCAATTGACTTGTTTTAGCTCCAGAAAAACATTCGCCCTCGTGCGGAGTACATGACCAAACAGCCAGACATCAATGACTCCATGCGATCGATCCTCGTCGATTGGCTGGTCGAAGTAAGTGAAGAGTACAGACTACAAAGCGAGACACTCTGCCTTGCCGTGAATTACATCGACCGCTTCTTGAGCTTTATGTCGGTCGTTCGAGCCAAACTGCAATTAGTTGGGACAGCCGCGATGTTTATTGCATCGTAAGTTGCTTAAAGTTAAATTTAATTCGAGTGAAATCTAAAATTTCTTTGTCTTTTAGGAAATACGAAGAGATCTACCCGCCAGAAATCGGTGAATTCGTTTACATCACAGACGACACTTACACAAAACAGCAAGTTCTTCGGATGGAGAAGCTGCTTCTGAAGGTGCTGTCCTTTGATTTGTGCGCACCGTCGGCTCTGAGCTTCCTCAACGTTTTCGCAAGCATGATGAACATCCCGGAGAAAGTCAAGTTCTTGGCTCAGGTAAGAAGTCAAACGCAATGAAACGTCCAGTGGAACAAGGAATTGATCTAGTTTCGCCGAAAGTTGATTTATTCTTACCGGAAGTGGCTAATTCCTCTTTTATTGTGCAGTATTTCTGTGAACTCTCGCTCTTGCGTGCCTTGCCCTTCCTCAACTACGTCCCATCACAACTCACCTCAGCCGCCCTCGCTCTGGCCTACTACTCACTGGGATCATCGATTTGGAACAAGAAAATGCAAGACACCTTCGGCTACCAGCTCGACGAGCTCAAAGACCTCATCGTCCATCTCAACGGAATTCACCACGAAGCTGAAGGACTTCCACAGCAGGCCATTCAAGAAAAGTACAAGAATAGCAAATATTCACAAGTGTCTTTGGTGGAACCTAAGAAAATCACCCTCGATGAGCTAAACGACTTCATCGGAAAGCTCGACGAAAGTGACGACCTGAACACAACCGCTGAGAATATTGAAAATGTGAGACAGAAGACGGAAATGCTTTTCAATTGATAGCCAAATAATTCTCACACACCCGACCAACTTAATTTAAATGTTTTTCTCTCCCAGGAGTCTAGTTGTTAAATGTGTTATTCAAGCGACGCCGTTTCAAGATTTTCTCCACTCAAGCCGAAGACTTTCTTCCTTTTACCACGTCTTGAATAACTTTTCTGTATGGCTTGATTTCTCTTAATTTAAATTAATTTTATGTGTTCTAAGGTAAATTTTATATTTTTAAGTGCTTTGGACAAAAGTAATGATTCGAGAGAGAGAGTCTCATCACAAGGGAATGGGCGAAGTCTGCCAAGATTTAAAAAAAGTTTCTTAAAGTCTTAAGACAAGACAGTCCAAATTTTACGTAACCAGCTTGGCACAGCTCGACTTCCCCACCCGCAGCACACCCTTCAACGCACCAGCATGGCTTTCCCAAGCAAACGTTCCTCGATTAGTAGACGCACGAAAGTGTTTAAGTCTTAAAGTCTTCAAAATTTGAACAAAGTGAGAACAAATTCTTATAAATTTTAAACTACACAAAATAAGCGAAGGAAGTGTCAAGACAGATAGATAAAGTTTGCTCAAGTCTTATTTAACGTTTAAAAAACTTCTTAAGTACAAGATTCAAGAAAGACAGCGACGAGATGTCTTCAAGCGTTTGTAAGATTAAACTTCGAATTAAATTTTCTACTCAATAAAATTGGTTTTATAAGAAAAGATTTTTGTTTACTAAAATTTCGTGTCTGGCTTAGACGATCGTCTTCAAGCAATTGGCAATCTGGAATGTCAGCAAATTTTATGTAATAAATCAAAACTAGCTTGCTCCGACGATCTATTTCTGTAAATTTCAGGAAGGATTTCTTGAGGTTGGCCTTCGATAGTGAAATTAGTAAAGGAAGAATAAAATCTGAAAATTAAGACTTTATTGTAGTCAAATTTTTCTCAACAAAACTTCAAACTGAAACGACGAAACAATTTCCTAAACTTTAATAAAATTTAACGTCCGCCGATTCTGAGATTCAAATTTTTTATTCTTGTGAAACTTGCAAATTGAAGGCGAGAAGGAGCTGAAAAGTTGAAAACAAAGTAGAATCAGGCCGTAAACTACTTTGGAAAGTGCTTCAGCTAGTGGAAAAGCATCGTGTGGTAGCGCCGAGCCTCAAGAATTGTTGAAATTCACTCGACAGCGCTCGCTCGAATCGCAAAGAAAAACAAAAATTTTAAATGGATGCTGGAGTAATGAAATAAATCAGTGAAAAATCGTAAATTGTTGTGTACATATCAGCTCCTCAAATGGCTTGCCCTAAAAAAGACTTCAACAACATCCTCATGGAGCTGGATGGGAAGTGGAATCACCTGAAATCGCTCCAACAACTCAAAATAGCCGATGTCGAGGAACTTTGCCAAGACACTTTGAGTCGATTCATTTTGGACGTAAGTCAATCACAATCGATGGCGCAATTCGAAGCTTATTAGACCCTTCTTTTCACAGTTTCGAGCACTACCAGAGTTTGGAATCATCGACCCAGTGTTAAAGGAAAAGTTCAACACTACACTCACTTCGATTCAGTTCACCTCAGATAGCGACATGATGGATATGGTCGAAAATATGACGAAGGCTCCGAAGTGGGATTCTCCCGTAGCCATCCAACTCTTGGCTGGAAGATTACTGTCGCGAAGTGTTAAAAATCTTTTGCAACGTAAGTTATCACAAGTTTTCGCTCGTAATCCAAGTTTCAGCACATTTTTCAATCCCCAGATGAGAAAATGCTGCTGGCTGAGGAAGACAACGTGATACAAGCTCGCATTCAGTGTCTAGTGACGTTACTCGAAACCAGCAACAGTGATGAATGCAGTCAAATGATCCTCAATGCTCTCGAGACCTACAAATGCTTGCTCATCTGCGAGCCCGACTTGCAGAACAAATTATCATGCAAGACACTCGAGAGCCTCGTCCAAAGCCTGCTCATCATCTTGAGTCATCGTAAAGAATACGATCATCTCAACAGCATGGTTCGACTATCTCGTTTATTGTAAATTCATGTTTGCTGACTGCTTTGTTTATTTTAGATCAAGTTTCTGCCGATCCACCGAAAAATTCAATTCATCTTGAAGCACAGCTCGTCAGAAATTTCAAAAGACTCCGTCAAATTGAGACAGTGCAAGCTCTTCGTGTGTGTCGCAATCATTCATGATTTACTTCAGACCGAGTTTGCGAAACCAATAGACGAACAAAACACGGCCAGATTCAACCTGTACATAAACCTTCTAATAGAAATGGCTCTGCAAGACAGCTTTGTAGATAGACAGCTTGAGAAGCTCATTCTCTCGGCCACCGATATGGGAGTTGTCAGTGATTATTACTATTTAGCAGCTAATTTGCTGAGACTGAAGGTAAATTATTTAATTCCGTCACATGTTGTACAAGCTCCAACCATCGTGTTATTTTAGATGTCGCTCTGTCACGAAGACCTGGTCATCAAACTTATCAGTATTGGACTTTCCCATGATCTCTCCTTTCTCGAAAAAGTCAAATACTCAAAAACCAAAGACGGCCCTCAATGGAACGAAGAAAAGTTCGTCGAGGTGTACCGGAAAATGTTCATGGCTCTCATGGTGCTCGGATTCATTGTCAAAGACTACGACATCAGACGACTGTGCGTTCAAGCTGCAAATGCGTGTGAACCTGCGACGAATTTCGCTGCACAAGTTCTGACGACGCTTCCAGAATGCACTACGATTAAAGCAGAGAACAATCCAAAGATGCAGGAAACGCTCTGCCATCTCCGAGAGCAGCTCGAGTCGTTCCAAAGTGCCATTCGCATGAATGTCAAACTAGCAAGTACCTGGAGCAAGGCATCTCTTGTTTGCTACAACAACTTAGATCACCTGAACCACCGAATCGAGCTGGGCGAAGATCTGCTGCCGCTTGTATATCCAGGCATCGAAAAATACTTAAAGCGACCGCGAAAAAACACCGTCAACAGCGAGGACGAAGAAGAACAAAAAGTTGAGGTCGAGAAGAAGCCGCTCGACGCATTGAAAATCCTAAGCGACAGCAAAGATTTCGCAGAAGTCATCTCCAGCCGCCTGAAACTCCTCAAAAATCCGTTCAAAATCGAGAACTTGCAACAGCAACCGCTTCCCTCGGAAGTGACGGGTTTGATGATTCGCGTGCTGAACCAATCGGCTGACTTTGAGATCTCCGGTGGCCTCGTCTTCATGAAACTTTCGGAGCAACTAACAGTCAAGAGTCTTCACAATTACATTTGTGTATGGGAGAAAATCAACGAAGAACAGCTGAACCTCAACCAACCGAATCTTTTCTTCGACTTCAACATGACGCGAAATCCCTCAAGTGAATGCAATATCCCGGCGATGTTCCAACAAGGAGTCGTCCGCGTTCGCGACCTTTGTGAGAGTGGCTACAACATCTTTGACATCGGAAACGTCATGCTTTACACAATGCTGGAGAAAAAGATGCTGTTCATGCATCAAGAGTTCACCGTTTTCAACAAAAACTGGCAACAGATGAAAATCCCCGAGCAAACAGCTTTTAACTACCTGACGTGTCGAACCATGCCTGAATACGGTCGCCTGATGAAACTCGTTACCACCGGATACGCGCAATGCGGCATGCTCGAGTTTTTGATTAAAAACTTCAAGTTTGAAGTCGAACCTGGTCACTACTACGCTAAATCATTGATAAAAATCAAGAAGACAGCCATAAACGACAAAAGTTCAGCAAGCAATCACAACGATACTCAAGATTCTCAAGGCATAGACGCGCCGAAGGAAAACACAACAGCCAAGACTGTAACGCCAAAGAACAAACCAACAAGAGATCTCACGCGACCGCCACGCAATGACCTTGTCAGGCCACCAAAAAGTGATGTTGGACGAATTTCAAAGAACGGCCAGAGTAAGTCAACGAAGTACAGCAGAGAAAACATCCAAGAAACACCGCTCGTAGCTACTGAAACTCTCCACGCATCGCAGGAAATCATCAATCTCTTCAAACTTATTGAAGACGGCCTGTCGACTGTCATCGGTGCCCCAGCCAACTTCGACCTCACTCAGCTCTGCGACGAATCTTCAGTAAACAAAGCAAGCTTAACATATAAGGCAACGACCGACGACTTCTACATCAACTATCAGAAACAACGCAACGGGCAAACCGGGCCACCATTTTTTAAAAAGATGACGCTTCCAGCTCGCATTCATGGATCTCTTCTCGTCAAGCTCGATTACACAGACACGATTGTGTATGATGAGAACCTTGACAACCCAACTGTTCAAAGCTCGTTTAAACTTCTCGTAACCGGAGCTCTCGCATTTGATCATGTCAGTCACAACATCAAGAATTTTAACATGGACTGCGTTGTGAAAGGTTTCAGGAATAGAATCCTTGTTACCTTCCGCAATGGCTCGAGAAGCAAACCGAAACAAATGCCTGGGAAAGCGTTCAACGATAATTCGCCGAAAGGTGCGCGACAAATCAACGGACACTCAGGCAAGCCCATTACAGTCATCTTAGACTCAAACGCAACTCGGTCCAACGGTCCGCATTCAGTGGAAGAAGACGGCAAACCGGTGATCTCAGAGGCAGACTCGAGTCAACCGCCAGAGAGCTTCCACAACATTCAAACGCCCACTGAGATTTTCGATCGCACCACCGTGAACAATACGCCAGTAAAAATCGTTGCGCTGCTAGCACCTCCACAATTCGTCTGTGACACTCCTGTTAGTCCTGGAATCGTCAGTCCACTTTTCACGGAAACTGCAACGTTTCCAAACGAGTCGTTTTCCAGTGAAAACGGCGAAGGATTTCATCACATGGCTACGTCAACAGCGCAGTTCTCACACCTCAACGGTTACAATCATCCACCGCCACCGATGAACTTCAATCTAGAAGACTACTCAGACCACCAGCAAGTTCATGCACCTGATCAGTTCATTCAAAACATAAAAGTTGAGCCTGACATTGCATCGTTTGGATACGACAACGTCATGCAGGAAGCTACAGGCCAGCATTTTGATCCACAAGTCGACATCAAGCACGAGCCGGAAATGGAAGTCACGCCAACACCGGAAGTGGTTCATGAACCGCAAGTAACGGAGCTTTTGGTAATCCCAGCAGCGCAAGCAGAGGTCATGCAACCAGAACAGTTTTCAGTCCTTCCGCACGTCAAAGAAGAACTTCAGGTTCAACCTGTAATGGAACCTGAAATCGTTCAGCAGTGTGACGTTCCCAAAATTGTACAACCAATCAAACCACAGCAGCATAGAACAGAGCCCGACCAACTGCAACACAAAACAGAGCTTGTAGAGTTGCCACCAAAGATAAAGCTTGAAGTGTTGCAACCGAAGATAGAACATGAAGCTTCTCCACCGAAAACCGAGCCAGTTCGTGCAAAAATTCAAATCCTTCAGGATCAAGTAGTCAAGCCAAAGAAGATTCGGACAAATAATGACAACAGAGCTCGGCCACTTTCAAAGAAGTTGAACGGTGCTGGGCCGAAAAGCGTGAAAATGCTGGCAGCTAATCCACCGGTCATCGATGGCGCTATTGATTTTGAAGCGCAGTTGGATTGCTTTGAACTTGCAGTGCCTAAATTGCGGACGGAGTCAGTTATCAAAAAGGTTGTTCGACATGACACGCCACCTACCAGCCCACCGCCAATCAGAACATCGCATGGATTACTTCTTCCGAGAGCAGTTGAACCAAAAAACCTTCAGAAACGCAAAGACATGTCGGCCGATCGCATTCTGAACAACACACCGCCAAAGGATGAAACTGTTATCGATTTGACCGTCGAAGCAGTTCCTGATCCATTCATGCAGTTCGTTAAAAACAGAACGCAATCTAGTGATTCAGTCGAGCATTGCGTCACTGTAACTGAAGATCCGCTAGCCGTCAACTTAGCGTCAGATGAAGAAGACGACACTGAGCAACAACGAATTTGGAAAAAGATGCAACGGCTTGGTCGGCCTTTATCGCAGTCTCAGTCGACACAAGATTCAAAACGAGCGAGACTGGAGTTATCGATGAAAACGCGTCCTTGCGAGGTTCGACTCGTGAATGTATTGCAAAACATAGACACGGTAAATCCAAGGCCAAGAATAAACGTCGAGTTACTTAAGCTTTATCTTCCAACTAACGTGAGTTAATTCAAACTAATATATTGAAAAACCTTCACCGAATCAAATTATAATTTCAGCGGCCAAATTTCCGTCCGAACCATCAAGATTTTGTGTTGAAAAGTGACGACTTGGAACAACCACTAGTGGACCCGCTCGATGCCGTCACGGACATTCGCCAATCAACATTCCACATCGTTTATCATAACTCTGTAAGTTATAGGCCCGTTGGCTACGAACTTGGTGATGGTATTGCTAATAATTTACTAAAAATTGCTAACAATCAGTGCAAGGATGAATTAATAAGTAAGACTAGATCGCTGCAAAGTATTCTTAATAACTCTAAGATTGTAAAAACCGCGTTGACGTTGTCTAATTTTAAATTCGAGAAAAACATCACCGGCAACAAGTCGTTCGAGGATGTTGATTTAGCCAAAACAATTTATTCTGACAAAAACTGCTTTAACTTTACTAAAAACCTGAAAAACTACAAGAAATTCGTTTATTGGACGCCTAAAACTAATAATGACTCGGTAACTATCGAAAAACTAGCTGAATTCTACGAAAAAAAGCCCGCAAAGGTCGACGACCCTCTGTATCAGTTGAGCTACGAGATTTTAGACTCCATTCCGGGCTTGAAGTCGTTCGAGTTTTTCAAACTTCCTTCGATTCCACAGCGAACCGTTCAAGTAATTCATGTTTTTAAGGACATGAAGAACGGAAACTCTCTAGCTGCCTCGGACACCAGTGACAACGAACACCATTCCGACGTAAATCACTCGCAAAACGACTCGACAAACGGAGAGTCCTCGACGCACGTCCACAGAATCGGACAAACAAGCATAAATCGCGAAAGCGACACGAAAACGATCCAAACTTCCTTCGGATCCATTGTTAAGAACACATACCCGCCCGCCACGCTCACAAGCCGAAGCGTGAACGGGAATGATATTGCAAAAGTTCTGGACAAGGACCAGCAAAAGTTCGTCAAACTGCGCGGCGACGACGTGCAGATCAAGAAAATCATAAATCACGAAGTTAAAACAAACTCAAACATCAAAATCGTCGCGTGCAGTTCTAACTCGGCCACCCAAGCCGAGGCACAGAAAAACAACAGGAATCAGACGTTGATCAACATGCTGACGCAACAAGTCATGCTGCCAACCAACTCAAACCGTCACTTCATCATCACCAGCAACAAAACAGACGCAATGAAAAGTGAAAACGTGACAACCGTGACGACGTCCATGGCGACGAGTCAAAACATAATGAAAAAGGTTGTCACAACTGGGCAGTCGCAGTTGGTACAAATTTTAAACAGCCCACCTTCGAGCTTCACTATGAAATCCTCACCAACAGCTACAAAGCCACCAACTCAGCTCGTGACAGTGGCACCAACTGTCAGCACCAGCAACACATTCAAATCCGAACTTCCAACCCAAGCAAAGCAGCAGGGAATCGTGCAGTTCATCTGCAAAACTGACGGAAAAATCATCCACTTGACGCCGATATGCAATAACAGTGCCGGTGGATCGTCAAAGAAAATCACGTACAAAGTCGACACTTCCGGTGCCAAAGGCCCGACAATCCTTCACCACGCCAACCAGCAAATCATCATCAACAATCAGCTAAAGAAAAGCGACAATCAGAATATCTTGACAATAATCCAGAAGCAAGATGACAGCGACAAGAGCAGCAAGAGTCCCTCGCTGGGTGTTTCGCAATCGCCCTGCACTCCGACTTCTCCCATCTCAACAAGGTCAATCTACGAAGAAACTTATGCAAAATTCATTCAAACGTCTACGAACAACAAAGTCGCAGACATGGGACTCCTGACGATCAGCAGCACACCCGCCAGTCACGCGACAACCACCAGTGCGTCTCAGAACTCGATCATTCAGAAGATCGGGAAGACTGTCATCCAGTCGAGCAACCAGGTTTTGCCGAAATTCAATCAAGCTTTCGGGAAATCAGTTTTCACAACGAATGATCAGCTCAAGAACAAAATTCTCGCAAGCAAGGACATTTTGACGTCACGTCAGATGAGTGTCAGCTTCACTGAAACGAAGCCGGTGACAAAACTTACCAGAACAATCTCTGAAATCAAGTCTGGCGACGCTGGAACGTTTTTGAGCTTGATCGAGAACGATAACTCGGAGAAACAGCAACTTCCGACCCTGCAAACAGCGCTGCAAAGCAATTTGCTGTACGCTCGACCGATTGGAAACGGAAAACTGATCACCAGCAATGGCAACAACGTTCTCTTGACTGCTTTGAGAGGCAACAACCAAACCGGGAATGTTCGAATTATCACAAGCATCGCTGAAAGTGTCTCCAGAGCTGGTCAGCAAACGATCATGGCACCGATGAGAATCTCAGTTCCGATACAAATTCCAAAGCTGATCAACACTTCGACTCGACCTCAAACGCCTGGCACTTTCAGACAGCAGATCGTCATCGCCGCTACACCAAGAATGCAGCAGACGATGAACAGCCAACAGCAGGCAGGTTCAAAACTAGAAAATCTTCTCATGACAACGCAGCCAACGATCGTCAAGCAGGAAGTTGAGATTGAGCAACAAAAACAGCAGATCAAAGTCGAACCGAAGCAGAAGAAAATCGTTGATCACTCAACTCTAGAGCAACTACGTGAATTTGACATGGTGCTTGAGCAGGTCCTCGAAAGAAGCTCGTCCGAAGTCACTTCAACTTCGATGTCGTCGCCAACGACGCCTGAGAGTGCGCACAGCTCAAGTCCTAAGAAGATGGTCACCATCGAAGGTGGGAAAACCAAGACCGAAGTGAAGCTGAATTCAGTGACGACCATCACCAGCATTTCTCCGAGTGTCTCGCCATCGCCCAAAGCAATGTCAAGCGGTGGAAATTCCGCAATCAAAACTGCACCGAAACTGCAAGAAGACGAACACACGGCACAGCGGATTCTCGACATTCTCGCGAACTATAAAGAACAAGTCAGAAATTCACCTGACTTGAACAACAAACCGGCACCGCGTCGTCGAGCTAATCCACCGACAAATCCACCAGCTGCAAAGCGAAAAAAAGTCACGACTAGTGGCGGCATGAAAAGTTCGAAGCAGTTTGGTTCAACTTCCGACATGATGACCGACACAATGGGCAGTGAAGAAGACAGCTCGTGTGGCATGGGCAGCGGCGTCGCCTCGACTGGATCGATGAACAACTCGCCACAACCTCAAGACATTGACGATCACACCGACGTTTCTATGGACAACAATTTCTACATGGAAGACTTGAAGCGTGAAACCGCATTGAGTCCACAAAGTAGCAGCAGCAGCGTTGCTACATCGCCGAGCCATAACAAATTCCCAATCAGCCGCCGATTGATCTTAACAGAATCAAAGACAAGTTCTGGAAGTGATATAAGTTCAAGTCCGAGTAAGAACATTGTCATTACAAATTCACCGTCGCCGTCGTCGTCAGGCTCACTCGGTCCTTCAATTGAACGGTTCGGTGGTCAAGGTTCAACGGCAGTTCTCGTGCCTGGCAATTACTTGCTGCCGATGAACGTCTTGAAAGGCGGACAACAGCTTGCAATATTATCTTCCAAGAACGGTCAGAAAATCATCGCAGTGCCAACTAACCAGCTGACGTCAGGAAACTCGACCGGCACTTCAATCATCTTACAAAGGTACTTAAACCAAGCCAATGAAACAGGAAACAAAACAATTATATCTCCAACTGACTCTTCGCAAAATGCATTCAAGTCAGTGCGATTGCAACAGAGTCCCACAGTGACTTACGTCAACCACAAACCGAACGCCGTTCCGACATCCGGTAGCACGCTCTACATTCGCCCGATCCAGAGCATTGTGCAAAGTGAAGTAAAGACTTTCAGTCCAAACCAGGATGACGAGTCGACTAAAGATTTGCAGAACAGCAAGTTTGTCAGTGACAAAACCTTGATTACGGAACTCATCCAGCAGCAGCAGCAGCTATCACACACACACCAGCATCCACAACAGAATTTCATGATCAAACTCAACGAACACCAGCCATCAGACCCGAGAAGCTCTTCGAGCATCATGTTCGTGTCGAATTCGAGCACAACCTCCGCGTTCGCAGAGAACAAAATGGAAACTCCGAAGATTAAGATCGAAGAAATGGATTACGACGATTACATGAAGGAAGACGTGATCGATTTGCTGAGCGAAACGGATTCAATTGCGAAATCTCCGATGCTGAACACCAAAATCGAGGTCGACGACAACACAAGCTCGAATCAGGAGACCGGGAACATTTACAACGACTCGTGTATCAAGATTGAACACGACCAGAACCAGCAGTTCACGATAATCTCCAACGCGGAACACGCAAAGATTTTGGAAGCAAACGCCGTGTCGACTTCGAAGAACATCAAAGGCTTCTTGATCGATCCAACAAACAAGATTGTCATGTACAGTGACCGCAAGCCGGCGACACTCGAGAAAGAATTCTTCAATCAAAAGTCGTTCAGCGAAGAGTGCGCCGACCTAGGCGTCGATGAACCGATCGCTAGTGACTTGTTTCCAGAAGCGGATTTGCTCTTCGAGTCGGGGTCGCCAAAATTTGATCAAATTGCATCGCACGACAACGCAATGCACATCAAGAAGGAACTTGAGAACGGTCAAGTGCTGCTGGAAATGAACTACAACCACAACATGGAGACCGAGTCGTGGCTCAACTTTGATACGGAGGAAGAATTTGTAGATGAGTCGGGCGTGAAAGTCGAAAATGTCGCTGGGCACTCGCAAAACCTTAAAACTTACTTTTAATTTCCATTTAAACTTGATTTTAAATATAAGTTTAGTTTTAGCCTTTATTTTCCGTTGATTTATCATTTCGTTTTTATTTGACAGAATTCCAGGTTCTTCTAAGGCGAACCGACACTTACAAACAATCGAACGACAACAACGGCAGATAAAAATACAAATTCACGCGCAGGTTTACTTAATCTTATGATTTCAAAGACGGTTGTGAGAAAGAAAATAATTTGAAGGCAAAACATTTCCTTCGATCGCCGCTAGCCGAGACACTAGAAGTCGACCAGTGACATAGCTAGCAATTATTCAGCGTTAAATCGGCGAAACCTAACTGTAGCATAAAAATCTGACATTTCTTCTCAAATTTTAAACAAAAAACTTTCATCGAGTTCTACTAGAAAGTAACAATAAATCAACTCTAAACCTAAATTGAGCGTAATTTAAATCTTTAACTTCTATGATGAGTGACGAAAATAAAGAAAATAATTCTATGTGATATTTAACGAACTAACTGATATTGGTTGATGAATGTAGAAACGAAAGAAAACGCTCAAAACTCGTTAAATAAAAATTAGAAATATTTCGCAATTGTTAAAGCATTATTGAAAAGCTTTGTCTTTTGAGTTCTCTCGAGTACAATAGAAGAACCTATCGCTGTTTAAATATCATTTCCCTCTCAAATCTTTGCCATTTTAAACAAAACTTTAACGAATTGCATGAAGTGTACATGAGAAGTCGATATGTTTCAACAGATGATGAAAATGAAATTAAATAAAACTTGAAAAATAAAATTTGAGCAGCTTTTTATTCTTTTCCAGTGTAAGATCAAAATATTCGAGTTATTTTCTTGGTGAATTATCTGTGCTGAACCCACAGAATATGTTTAGCAATGACAGGATGCTAGTTCCAAAGATAAAACGCGACTTAACTCACTGGCACGCACCCGAAAATAAATGTTAGCTGCTTTGGAGAGTTTGATCAAGTATTTTGGCATTTTTTCTGTGCAACAATGTTTTTCCAACTTGCATTAATGTTTTTGCTGATTCCGTCGATAAAACTAAGTTTTAGAGAACTGTTCGTGGTCAGAGTTTTCAAAGCCCGAAAGTGTTTCCAACTTCACGTGCGGCAACGACGAAAACATGTTTTCTTACTGAGCATTGATTGAACATTGACGAGAGTTTGCAAGAAACTTTGTCACCCCTGACATGTTCAACTTCCTGATTAAACTAAAAAGTGATGAAAGTTTTGGACGGATACATCTTAAAACCGCAGATTTCCTTTGCCGGATCATTTTTCGAAGCTGTCGAGTAACTTTTCAATCAAAAGTCTTGAAGCTTGGGATTTGGACCACCATTTTGCTTACGACTTTCACGATCAGCCAACCGATTTAGTTAACTTGACTTTCTCGTCGAGAAGTGTTGTTTTGGAGTTTGATGAAAGACTTTTTGCCAATCTCACGAAACTGGTGGATTTGAGCTTAGATTGCCTGGATTTCTCGAAACTTTGACTTCACGTTCGCAGAGAAACTTTCAAGGGTCCCAAAAAGTTAAAAGTTGTAAACCTATAAAAAAATCGACTCTCAGTTGGATTTATCAATCGTCAACAAAATCACACAAACATGATCGACTTCAATTTATTCCTACCAGAAAGATCACAAACAACAATTGACTTATCTAAAACTACTAATTTTTGTGTCAAACCATCTTCTGTCATCTCGTGACGTTACGAGTTCAAGTAGCACAAAGTGAAGCAAACGTTGAACGACGAAAACGACTTATTGTTATAGCTTACGAAAACGTTGAAAACGGCCAAGACATCGACGAATAACAAAAAGTTATTTGAGAATGCATTTGTTTATTAAGTATGAAGACTCCCGATTTTGGGAGGAACTGAAATATGCAATGCCGCACAAGATAATTTTCGACAAGAATGATCGACGAAAACAAGCCAAAATTTCCAAATGAATACCTTGTAGAGCCACGGTTTATAGGCGAGAGAATGTAAATGCTTAATAAAGATTATTTTAGATAACATTTAAAGATTTTTTAATGAAGTTCCTGTTTTTAATGTTAATCCAATGTTGAACTTAAATATTAAAAGCTTGATTAGAACAGTTATAAAACTTGATAACAATCTTAAGCTTAAGATCAATTTTATTAATTTTGACTTTGGTTACCAAAACAATTTTGTGTAGAACCAAATCACGAAATAGCTAACGTCAATGACAACTTTAAACAGCTTTAAGGCTTAAAAAAATCGTAAATAAAGATATTCAAATTTCGCTATCAACAGGCTAAGTAATAGTTTGTTGAATAAACTTACAAGTCGACCGGTTTTGTCCGACATCAAACGAAGTGTTGCCGAAACATAGAAATAGAATTGAACGAATTAGCATCAAAATTCTATAAATTTCTCTTTTCGATTTGTTAAAACGGATTAAGATATTTTCTTGAAAGGCAATTTATCGATTTTGTTTCTTACATTTTGTGTCTGGATTTCTAAAGGTTCTCGCAATATCGCTTAATTCGTTCTCGAAAGCCGTCACGGGCATCTTTCACCAGGCGTTAACACTTTAAGTAAACATCACCAGCAACCGACGAGAATAGAAAGAAAAATCTTCAGAAAGATCTCAATTTAAATTAGGATAAATTTACGAGACTCAATTTGACTAATTAGCATTTATTAATGAACATCAACATTAATCAGCATAAATAGTGTTGCCGCCTTTTTAGCCTTTTTGTCGGGATTTATTGTTCAATGCTGGTCATTACTAAGATTCGAAAGACAAAAGCGGACAACAACCGGAGATAATTTAATTAAGTTTTTCACGCGATTTTTTGGGGAGACTTGTGAATGATAGAAATTTGCATGTCAGCATTAGAAAGACTAAATCTTTTGGAATGTGACCACCATTTAAAGTTTCAGTTGCAAACAGCTTTAAATTGATTCTTTCTTTATGAAATCTTGCTTAATCAACACCATTTGCCATCATCCCAAGTGAATAAAGTCAAATTTAATCGAATTGTCAATTCGAAATGCATGTCTACGTTCACATTAATGAATCATAAAAATCAGATTAATTTTTTTTGAGACGAATCTCAGAATGGCATTGAGACCCACTGACGATGTCATAAAAAAAAAGCAAAGCGAAGTGTTTTTCGACGGTGATTCCAACGTTTTTCGAATTTCAGTGCGCGCGATCGTTTAATGTTGACTCGATTTAATTTAATTTAAATTTGTATCATATTCTCACTTAATTGATTTTAAATGCTTGACCAGAGCGAGAGAGATTCTGCGGTCGAGTGTTAAGTAACGTGTGATTGTGAAAATTGTTTTGTCGCAAACAAATTGAATTCGTTACTGAAAATGCCGATTTCCTGCTGGCTTACGCAGAGGCCAATTACCACGCTCGCTTCTTGCTTTAATTTAATTAAACTGCTTATTAATTATCAAATTCCCGGACTGTTGCGCAAGGAATGCTTTTGAAATTACACACATTAATGCGATCTCGAGATTGAAAAATTCGCTTTGCTTAATCGCTGCCAAGCCTACACACTCTCGGCCTCTTGCTTTGTGCCCTGCTAAGAGAAACAGGTGACTAAACAGCAAAAGCTAGAAAGTGAGCCAGCAAATTCCATTCAATTGCTGGAATTAAGGTTGTAAAACCTGAATGACTGACGACAAAGACGACAGAGAAAGAAAAGTCGCTACAAATCCCCAATAAGACTTCGTTTGGTGATGACGATCAAACTGTGACTCTATCACAGATTAGAGTTCACTCATAGTTTTAGTTGTAAACCGTTGTGTAAATGCAAATGTGTCTCTCGCGGGCAGACGTCAACCCCGTTGGAACACCTGTCAAAATCCCGCTTAAATGTCGCTAGAGATCAGCGATTTTGAAAATAGTTGAGTTTGCTGGGGTTTGTACGTAAGTTTGGTCGTTGGCAGGGCAAATTTGAAAATTCTAACCTCGAAATTGTTTTGATAAGCGTCATAGTTGCATTTTGTTCATAAAATTTGACACTGAAGACAATAAACTTAAGATCATAACCTTGAAAGGTTAAAACTGGCGTAGTTTGATCACCCTTTCAAGACTTGATTAGTACTTACTAATAAATTTAAACAGCCTTGAACTTTGATTTTTGAAAGCTTCTTTAATGTTCAAAGTTAGCTTAGTGTTTTCTACGTCCCAAAAACATAACATCACTTCGCATTTACTCCAATTCCCATTCGAGAATCGTGACAAGATTTTTCATGTAATGGCTAATGACAAATCCCAAAGCGATGTGAGTAATAACCAGAATGACTTTCAAGTCAAATGTTGTGGTTTGTGTCAAGATGAAGAAAAAAGACAAAATTACCAATAAAATCAAAGTGAACGCGGGGAGACAAAAAGAAAATTTCAATTCCGTGTAGTTTCCATTTAACCTGCTTGTAATCTGGTCAATCACTGATAGCAGTATCGCTTGCATGTATCAAACAGACTCACCGTGTTGAGGTACACGGCATTTTTGGTGTGTTCACTTTGCTTTCGTTTCGTTCGCTTCTTTTTGTCTCTCCTTCACCAAGAAAACTAACAAATGAGAAATGTTGACAAACCTCTGATCGGCTATCGCAATTTTGTAAATACAAAACGTGAACTCGGTTGCCACGCTGATACATCAGATTCGTATATTCAATTACGTTTCTCGATTTATTATGAGCGCTGCTCAGTGTGCTGTTCGAGTGGGTGTAAAGTTTAAAGCAAGAAAAAGAACACAATGAAACCTTTTCATATTTCAGGAGTCTTCAGACAGACAAGATAACAAGTTGCGATACCGTCGACAGCTTGGAAATTTCTCGAGTTTCCCATGAATATACAATGGGATGAGAAGCGAGCCCATTGAAAAGGCTTCCGATTTATATTGCATTCTGGGATTTACGTGACAATTTATGCGCAAATTAAAATGTTTTATTTCACCACAATCGCGTGGAATCGTAAATTACGTCAGTTGAAACGAGTGAATAAATTCATTGAAGATCTCAACGGCAGTTCTTTTTTGACACAAAAAATAGAAAAGGTTTTTTATGCAGATAACTTTCCACCAGCCATTCAAAGGGCAATCAACACTGCGGTTGAAAGAACACTCAACGGACAAGCAACGAAAATGAAATTTTCGCAGTCGGAAAAATGTTTTAAACATCAATGTTCTGGATGAAAAAAAATATATTCATCGGGTTTTTAATGTATTTACGGTTTATCAGATAAAAAGCATTCGCCTTCAAACTGCTTCTTTTCGATGTACCACAACATGTCTGCTTCGTACATGAAAACAAGTTCACTACTTTTGCTTTGGCAGAGAGAAGAATTATTGCACATCGCTCGCGTTTTCATTTTTTCGTTGCCTTTTGATTCGCTGTGTATTATTTATTTATGAATAGATTTCTTCTATGCTGTTCTCCTAACTCCGCGGATATAATTTATGGCCAGAATGAATCGATGTGTAAAGCAGTTATGAATTGGATAAGTGGAACTAACCATAAAAACGGCTCTGAATGCGACGGTTTTTGATAGAAACATTCCAGATTTGGCGAAAGCGAAATAGCAAAATTATGCAAGAATATTTTATCAGTCCGATCTGAACCAATTAAAAAGTTATGAAAATATTAAGGAAGTCGTGTTGTGAGATTCTCTGGCCATTTCAATGGTTTGGATTTAACTGTTTTCTCTGTAGTGAAGTTGAGTGTTTCAATGCTTTCTTAAGAACGTTCTTGTATTTTTGATTCAACATTTATCCAAAGATTTAATGTTCACGAGGCTTTCAACGATGTTTCAATGCTTTGATCGGGAAGTTTTCCGATTGTTTTCACGATCAAGTCGAAGATCAAGAGAGTGAACAAGACAAAAATCTTGAGCAACTCTCTCGAACGTCTTAAGAAACTCCGATCAACTAAGAGACGGAGAAACTGCTCGTTTTATGTTTCTCGTTCATTTCAACAGCTTCAAGAATAGTTTTGTTTTGACTTTTGATCGAGTCGCTTTTGTTTCCGCGTGACGCTTGCTCAAATTTCTCAGATACTTGGAAGGAAGTTTTCGTTCTTCGCTTTTTTTTTCAAAAATCTTTAAAGAAGATGAAGTTCCGCGAGTGACTTTCGATTCAATTTAATTGCAGAGTGTGTTTTGTTTCGCGGTTCCTTGCGGTAAAGGGAACAAAGTGCACTTAATGAGGTCGGCGAAAATTAAATAAAATAAAAATCATGCAACAGGTTATTTGCGGGCGTTCATTATCATCAAAAGCCGTTTGGAGTGATGTTTAAGAGACCTAAATGAAGCATAAGTTGAGTTTAAAAGCCATTTGCGATTCGATACATCCCGTGAACGGAAATATTTTTGTGTGCCGCACTTAAGCCAGCAAATAAACAACCAGCAATAATTAATTGACGCCGAAAAAGGAAATTGAAGTGCATTTTGCAGAACCCGGGAAGAAATTAAAAGTTCAAGTTTCATTAGCAGGCGATAAAAAAGTGTTTGAAGATTGAAATTCGACCTTTTGATGATGAGTTTTGTGGATGTTTATCGAAGAAAATAATTAAAACCAAATTTAATTCGTTTCGTTGGTTTCTCGATGAAGGTGAAAATAAAAAGCTTTAATTTCATTTTGATGGCCAAAAAGGTTAAGAAAAGTGAATGTGTGAGAAAAGAAAAAAAAATCAGTTCAATCACCGATCGACAGTTTAAGTTGATTTGATTATTCGATTGGAGTCAGTTGTTGAACGCATTAAGTGTGGCTTTGAGGTTACTGTGTGCGTGAAAGTTTCATGGCCTGATAAATAAGCACAAAAAAGTTCAAATTGGCCAGTGATTGAAATTATTGGGTAATTTAATCGTATTTCGAAGAAGAAGAAATTGAATTGAGGCGGTCATCAGTGCCTTTGAGGTTAATCAGCTTTAATTACCTGCAGCAATACAGTTAAAACAAATCATTAGCGGTTCGTCCGCCTTGCAACCATCCTTTTAGGATACACGAGACTAACATTCATTCGCATTAAAGGTGAGTCAATTGTTTGCTATTTAATGCTTAACGAATTTTATAACGAAGAAAGATTAATGAAGAAGACTTGAGCGGCAATAAATTCTCAGAATTTACGACACTAAAATCTCTACTAACAACCGTTCTCATCTTCTGTTGTGCAAAGTGCATCTGAAATGTGGCATTTTTATTCCGCTTTTGATTGCAATTGTTTTGAGGCAAAAGATTTGCGATAAACTTTTCGCTTTTTCCCCTATAAAGTTGAAATAATTACGTCTTCACAGTCTAGGCTTCTATTAGGTCGTGGAATAAAAGCCCCACAGACACGAATGGCGGTGAATAATACAGAAAAACCACAGTCAAATCGTAATGGAAGAAAATTGCATAAAAATATTTTATTTGTGGCGCCTTGTTCAGCTTCCAGCTTTCTGATTCAGCCAAAACCATAAATGAAAGTTCTACAGAACTCAATAAGACTGCATTATGGATTTCCAGCGTTTAATGAAGCACAAAAAGCACCGGCTGGCCTTGAGATACATTTTATGTTTTCTCTTGCAGCGGCTTAGTGTAAAATAAACCTTTTCGCCTTCCCGTTATGACTTCAAACCGCAAACCATGAAATTACGGCCGCTCGGGCAATTGACGTGCTTTTTAAAATCAACAAAAAAAATAAAAATCGAAACGAATCATCATAACGTGCGATTATCGACCGTGTGTACTAGAAAAATCGCTCTGATGAACGGTCTCTGCGACAGCCAGATTCAAAACTACCCAAGAGGTTGTCGGTGTAAATAGCAATAAGTTGGGATTGTGGGACAAATAAGAGTCGAACATAATCTTCATTAAAAAAAATTTATCGAGCTTTAACGAAGGAAACATTTTTCAGGTATCTTCGATCTACTCGTTGGCCGATACCTGATTTCGCTTTTTGCGAAGCGATCTAAAGCTGGAAAAATGCTGCGCGGCAAGGAGTTGTTGCAGTTTCAGTTAAGTCAATTAGCAAATTGACCGCTTATTACTCTAAATCAACAAGAATTTTCCACTCAATTGACGTCCGATAACAACGACTCGTTCTCACATACCTAGATTTGCATTAAATTACTCAATCGAACGGCGTGAAGTGATTATGCAAAGTTATGGTCGGAAAAGACCTGAATTGTGATCTCACGGGAAACCTGTTTGGCACGCACAAGTTCCAGTGCGCAAGAATTTCAACAAAGTACGCACTGCAAAAAGTTGAAATTCTTGTTCAAATAAGTCATAACTTCGGCTTCATTCTCTGCCAATAAACGTTCACCAAATCCTTTTTCGCTTCATCCGATACGAATCAGCGAACGATCGAAGGTTTTTGTTGTTTTAAATACCCCATGAGCTGCTTTTTACTTGCTCAAACTTCATTTCTTAACTTCACGTCCCACTCATCATAAATAACATCTTCGATGCAGAATTTCTCTGCCTTTTATTTCTTTCGTGTGCGCCTGTGTTGAGGGAGCAGAAAAAATAATAAATTAGAGCTCGGTGCAAAGAAGTAAAAAGGCATCGCGCCTAATAATTTCTTAAAGATCGTTTGAATGAAACAAAGCAGCGAACTGCGAAAGAAGAAGTTAAAAGTGGTAATCTTTTATCTGGTAAACTGTGTGAGATGTATCGTGGAGTCCATACATGAATCAGGCTGGCATCCTGAGAAAAACACAAGAAAAATGATAAATTAAAACCGATACCAACAACAGCCACAACATTTTCAAGCAAACGTAATTCCGTATTAGTTGTTAACTTAGCAGACGTTTCTGTAAATAAATAAGCAAAAAAAGTGAACAGAAAATTACTAGAACGGTTGTTATTTTCTCATCGGCAGAACGTTAATTCAGTGGGA
>JPYR01000427.1:0-23736 GCA_000775305.1 Belgica antarctica
AGATGAGGTCCAGACAATAGCGCCAACAACATGCCATATCAATCAATCAATCAAGCTTTTTCGTAGTTCTCGACTTGTTTGGATTTCAGTTTTTTTTTGTTCATAGCAGCAGATAAATTGTGAAACAATGTTGTTTGGGATAAAAACTTGCATTACTTGTCAACAGCCCAATTTAAGATGCGATTTATTACTACTTGTTTGTTGTGCGCTAGCAAAAAATCGTGTTTTAATCCACTGTTGTGTCCATGAAAAATTGTCGCACTGTTTTAATATTTATTTTTCGATTTTTTCTTCGTCTCCGCAGAGATCAAATCAAGGAAAAAGCACTCAGGTGAGCTTGTGCAATGCCCAAAATTGTTCGAAGTTCGCTAATTTTCCTTATGTTTATTAGAAAAAGACAACAGCTTCCTGAGAATTGGCTCTCTCCGAATTGGTTCGTTGCTGGGAGTGAACTCGAAGATTCCTCAGGGACACCATCACCCACAAATACGATCTAGCGCGCCGCCGTCCGCCTTCGACATCAAGCTGCACAAGAACTGGGGAAGCGCCGACAATGTCCAGCCCAACTCGGTGAGTTTGCTTTGTTGTTAAACTGATGAACAGCAAGTTGAGCAATATTAATTTTCACTCAGGACACAATGGGACCACCGAAGTATGGAGCGAAGAAGCGACGCCAGAAGCGTGACTTGACTGATTTCCCGTCGCCGCTCAACGAATGTCACTCGATGCCGACCACGCCGCACCTTGAAGGTCGTCACAAATCAACTTCGCCGGATCGCGACTCCGACACTGCTTATGGTTTTGATAACAATTGGGGAGCATGAAGTGGCCGGATATTTTTTTTATTATTTAAACATTTTACTCAACTCTCCATTAAAAATACTCGTTTTGGTTATTGCTTCAAAATGTTGCTGGTTTTATTTCATTTTCTGTCAGAGTTCCGGAGTACAATTTTTGAATTTTGTGGGTGTGGAAGGTACGTCTGAGTTAGTAGTTTCGAGATATGAAAATCATTTTTGAGCCTGAAGAGGTTGGGAAATGTCGTCGTCAATGTCTTAAGTCTAATTTAGCGGCATCTCCTTCCTTAAATGCATTCATTTCGATATAATTTCAGTAACTTTCGCAAAAAGCTTCATTTTCTAAAAATAGAGATTAGTTCCGTCATCTGATGGTTTTCCACATGCAATAAATACTTTAGTACGCAACTCTTTTATTCGGAGCCTTCTATGACAAGACCTGGTGGTAAACAAGCGAATTTGAAGACAGAAATGCAAAAATTGATTCTTCGTTATGTTGGATGCAGTGAACCAAGACCGGCTCTGATAAATCTCAAGGTTCCCGGCTTGATCTAGAAGGCTGTCTCACCAATATCCCATCATTTTTCGCCTAACTATTAACATAGAAGAAAACAAACAAGCGATTTACGACTAATCATAAGCTTAGCATTGAAATTAGTAACTTTGAGTTAGTCAAATCTCGTTTAGCAAAAGAAAAGTGGATATCCTTGTCTTGTCTACTTAAAACAAAAGTTAGTCAGCTGTTAATAAACACTTATGAGATAGTTCGCTCGGCGATGAAGCCGGAAACTTCCGCGCTGCATCGACAAGCTCACAATTGCGTTCGATATATAAAAAATGTTCCAGAATTGTGGCAGTGAAAAGATTTCTCATTTCCCTGTGTTTTGGCACGCAGCCATCTACAAGTTGTGCTGTGGGATCACTGGCCGATCGCCCACTCCGCCAGCCGTCTCATATACCAGCAACGACACTTCTGCAGCAAGGCTTCGCACGTCGTCCGGACTAGCGGCTTCGGCGTACACACGCACAACGTCTTCAGTTCCGGAAGGTCGCACGAAGGCACGGCCGCGTTTGTACTTCTTCACTAGTTTATTCAATTCGTCTTGCAAACCAGCGGGCTTCATACAAACACGCTCAGCGTCAGTGGTCTCGAACACATTCCTATCTTGAACTTTGACCTTCTGCTGGAGGTTTGGAAGATCTTCGTATGTGCCGAGCCAGTCTTTCAAGTCCCATCCCTTGGAGTGCAAGATCGTCTCCACCAGAAGCATGTCTGAGATGGCATCACCGACCGTCTCGTTTATCAGGTCGATGGTCAACAGCAGGTTGTTCGATGCTTCCTTCTGGTCATCAGTCGAGTCGTCACCGTTGAGAACCTTCGAGATCAAGTCCTTGGTCTTCTGGCTGAAAATCACCGTTCCGTGTCCGTTGGCTTCGAAATACACGCCGATATCGTACTCAAGGGCTTTGTGGTGCAAGTGTTTCACTCCAGTTGCCGTGCACGCAACGTCTACTTTCAGATTTTCAACGATATAATCGGTCGATGCCCCGTTCGCGTACGCGGTTTGGACAATTCCGAGCTTCAATATCACGCCGCACCCTTTGACAAGATTCATGAGGTAGTCCGCTATCAGTGTGGCTATCCTGTCGCCGTCCAAGAGATGGAATTTCGAGTTTTCGTCGACGAAGAAGTAGACGATTCGGTCGGCATCGCCATCAACACTCACGCATCTCGTGTTAGGCGGCGCCTCTGGAAGTCCGTTCGGTGGTTTTTGTTGCGTTTTGACGAAATCGGCACCGCATTGGTGGTTGATCTTGCCGTTGCTGTTGAAGACTGTGCAGTTCAGAGTGCCCTCGAGCTTCTTGTTGAACGCCAGCATCTTCAGACTGCCGACTCCATTGGCTCCGTCGAACAGCACAATATTTTTATAGTGGCCGTTCTCGAAGTTTTCACCTCGAAGTTGTTTAAAGGCAGTGACGAGTTTGCTGACGTAGCCAGCTTCGGTGGGCGCACCGTAAGCACCTCGTACGTTGTGCGAGTAGACGAAGTAGTGCAGCATGGGCGTCGTGACGATGCCGTACTCCTTCATATTGCCTTTCAGGGCGAGAACTCCGTTGACGACGGCCCTGCTTAGTACTGGGCTGTGATAACGAGTGTCCCATCCGATAAAGACATTTGCGTTTGCGTTCATATCAATCTGTTTCTGTTCGATGATCTTTGCGACCTCCGCTTCAAGTTCCGCGTCTGAGACGTTAACCAGGTCAGTTGCGATGGTCTCCCATGACTTTTCCAGCATCTCGCCCATCGGGTCAACCAGTTTGACACCGTTGTCCGACTCTGGATTGTGACTGGCTGTAATCATCACCCCTATGGCGCTGCCGCAGAAAGAGCGAGAACGAAGCGTGGCCAGCAAGCCCATCCGATACATGACGAATTCCAGAAGTTCATGTCTAAAATGAGGTAAGACGAAAATGTTAGGCGCTCCAAAAATGTGTAAATTGGAATATAAAATCGAAATTGAAAAAAAGCAATTAGCAAAGCTTTGTGAAAGTTTGCACCGTTATCTTATCAGCGATTATACGATGTTTACTCACAGTGTTCGGAATCCAGCCGTGCCTACACAAATAACGAGAAATTAGTAAGGAATTTGCCAACGGAGCAACCTTAATCGCCACTCACCGTATTGAATTGGCCCGATTGACGGGTGCTTTGAATGCATCTCTCTTGCAAAGGCGAAAACTGTCCTTAAATTGACGGAAGCCATTGTTTTGTGTGACTAATTTTATTTTACAATTTCACTCTCTCGCCTTTGGTCGAAGTAGCCAAGTGATCCGGACTGCGCGGATAAAATATCGTTCGGAACGAGTTCTGTTTGAATTTATAAAAACCGTTAAAAATGCAAAGTGTTGAACAAAATTAATTGTCATCGTGATATTTAAATAACATTGTTCGGTATTTTCCGTGAAACCGTTATTAGGAAAATCCAATGAATGGCCACAGATTACTCAGGCACATTGAATTATGTGTTTTTTTACGCTGATAAGATGGAAAAATCCCCAATTTTATTGGAAAACCGCAACTGGTCATTAATTATTTCCGTCGAGATAAAGACAAAGTTCGCTAAATCTTTTCATACAGCTTTTTCAGTTCAAGTTCTGATTTCGATTGAAAAGGCCACAAAATCTCCTACATTTGCAATGAAGATTTTAATTTTTATCAATTTTTATCTCTTTGATTTCAACTTCAGTCAATCTTTTGGCTTTGAGTGCGGTAAAGTGTCGACTGCAACCGGGTTTTTGCATCTCCAACGAATAGCCAGCGTTGGCCGTTTTCTGCATCGTTGCATAACGGAGAAAAACTCTTGTTCTGCGGCGGGACTCTTATCCGCAATAAACATGACTTGACCGGTAAATATTCTCCATCAATCGAACAATCCAATTAATTCCACTTTTAACAGATGCTTCCTGCATTCACAGTCAAGACTGTGACGCACCTCCACGTAAAACGTTGAAGGCTTCAGTTGGCCAGTTTAACCCTTCCTAAATCACTTCTACGAGTTTGGTCGGAGCCAGTGAAATTTTCATTCATCCTGATTGGAAAAGCGAAGAAGTCAAATGTGACGCTTATATCGCGGTTCTTGTTCTTGAAAGGGCTTTAAACTTCTCGAATTTTATTCAACTTGCCTGTTTGCCAAAAGACAACTCGATTGCTGCACTCACTTCCGGATACGTTGTAAGTTTTCAAAAGACAAAACTAAGATGCGTGAACAAGTGTTAGGTCAAGTCAGAACAGATGCAGTCAACAACACGGTGTGCTTTTTGAAAATCCTGAAATTACAATCATCGCTTCATGTCGAACATTTTGCGCTCGTGGTAATGGTAAAGGTCCTTCCGCCGGCATTCCAGGTTAGATAATAAATTTGTGTAACAATCTTTAACTAAATTTTGATGTTTTAGGTTCAGGATACTTCGTTAGAGTTGGAGATTCTTGGACTTTGAAAGGAATCAAGTCGGCTGGTCATTCCACTCAATACGCCGAGTGTGATGGGGAATCGTTCACTCTCTTCACTGATGTTTACAAGTTCTACGATTAGGTCAAAGAAGTTATCGGCGCTGGAGTGCTGTCGAAGTAAAACAATCTCTGGAATTTCCGCCAAAAACAAAAATTTCTGTTAAAATGTAATTTGTTTATTATGATGCAGCTGACAACACGACCGTATTTGAAAATTTTGAATTTTTTGTATGGGACTGCTAAACCATACAAAACCGTTCAAAATTTCCAAATACGGTCGTGTTGTCCGCTACATCTTTATTATTTGCTTGATTGTATAATTTACAGAATTGAAATAAAAATCTTTGCTACTCTAATTAGTTTACTTGATTATTGGTGGTAATTTTGAGTCTCCGTGAAGGAATTGAAAGCCTTTCCATCAAAAGTTGTTGGAGTGCAAGAGAAATCATAGAAAGAATGTCGATCGAATGGAAAATAATAAAACTCAAGGAAGTTTCTTCAACGTTTGGGGAATCCCGAAGTGACGTCAAGATTTTTTTCTTGATTTCAAATTTTTTGGAAGACGATGCTTCGAATTTTAAAGGAAAAACTAATTCTTATCACCTGGGTTAGAAAAAAATCGAAGACTCGACGTCGTTTTTCTCAAAAATTCTTAGAAATATTTTTTATATAAAATAGAAGTAGATTGTACGAAACATTTTCGTAGTCAACGGTTTGGTGCGGTTTTCTACCATCACAGGTCGTGAATCACAACTGCTTTCCAAAGAATTTTCCGCGATTCCAAGGACGCAGCGCTGCTTAGAAAGCCTTGCACGTTGACAGCGAAAAATATCAAAAGTTGATTAAGAGAAATTCGTTCGTTAAGGCACATTTGGATTTTAGTCGATTTGAAATTCGAGTTCATGGCTCGCGAAGAAAAGCAGTGGCGACCACGCCATCTGAACTTTTCTGACTGTCTCTAATACTGTTGCCTTTCTGGAAGCCCTCGAGCTCGGCAGCGCTCATCTTCGAGTATTGTCGAGCGAAATTGTACGGGGGCGGCTCGGTGGGCCTGCTAAGCGGTCGAAACTCGCTTGAAGAGTTGTTCAGCTCGATGTATTCGGGATCGATTGAGCGTCGCTGCCTTGGCGTGTTGGAGTACGATGCGCCTAAAGTCGACGCAACCCGAGCCTCTTTGATCTCAAACGACTTTTGCAATTCGTTTTTCTTTTGTTGTTCAGCGCTGATCGTCCGAGCGCTTTTCTCCAATTTTCTCCGCTCTTTTTGCGTGGGCGTCGGGATGCGAGTGATTTGCGGACTTGACACTTTGCCCTCCGTCGACTCTTTATTGCCGTCTTCGTCTGATGGCGACTTCACGTTGAAGTGAATCTTGTTCTTTTGGTATCGTGGCGACTTTTGTGCGGTCGGCTGGTAGTTTTGTTCTAGCAGAGGCGACGTCAGAACGATTCCGACGTCTGTGTACTCGACTTGCGACAACTTTGGCTTTGACATTCCCGTTTGAAACGCTGATAACTGCAGACCCTCCAGGGTGTCGATCATTCCGATTGACAGCGGCAGATACTGTAAGAAGTTTCCCATGAGGTTTAAGCTACAGATCTGCTTGAGATGGCCGATGTTATCTGGCAGTCTAGTGAGTTGGTTGTTAGCGACGTTCAAGTGCTTGAGACTGGCACAAGACGCAAGTTCGTCGGGCAACTCCACTAAGCAGTTGTCATGCACCACAAGGATCCGTAGACGTCGCAACAAACCGATCGTGGTGGGCAAGTGCTGCAAGTAGTTCTCGTGAACTTTAATTTCCTCCAGTGCTTGGCAGTTGCCTAGCGACGACGGAAGAAACTTCAGACCCACAAAGTTTAGGTTTAGCCTCAGAAGGTTTGTCAAGTTGCCGATAGAGTCGGGGATGACTTCAAACTCGTTGCCATCGCCGTCGAATATCTCAAGCAGTGTGCAGTTAGTGATTTCACTAGGGAACATGTCCAACCTGTTCGAAGCTACATCCAAATGTTTTAGGTTGATCAGCTCGCCGACTGGCGAAATATCACACAAATTGTTCTCATCCAAGATGAGTTCATGCAGACTCGTAAGCTGACCGAGTTCGGGCGGCAGGTCTTCGAAGTTGTTGCGGCCCATGTCGAGCAGTTTCAGCCGCTGAAGAAGTTTTATCGTCGGTGGCAGGTTTTCAAGGTAATTTTCACGTAGTTCTAGCGTCTCTAGGTTCACCAGCCGGCCGATGTTTGCGGGGAGGAATACAATGGCACATGTGTTCAATCTAAAACGATGATAGTATCTGGGTCATAAATATTTCTCAGAAAACATTTGCTATTACTCACCGAAGCTCTCGAAGCTGCAAAAGCTCTGTGATGGTTCCGTCGAGGATCTTCTGGATGGGGTTGTTGGATAAGTCTAAGCACTGGATGTGTTGAAAGCTGCCGATGACTGAAGGGATGATCTCAAAGTGGTTGTGCGACAGGTTGAGGTCGGTCAGGCTCTTAAATGCGTCGCTCAGCGCGTCTGGGATTGTTTT
Source organism: Belgica antarctica (assembly GCA_000775305.1). Classification (NCBI taxonomy): domain Eukaryota; kingdom Metazoa; phylum Arthropoda; class Insecta; order Diptera; family Chironomidae; genus Belgica; species Belgica antarctica. Next base: position 7,334 of record JPYR01000427.1, read on the forward strand.
CAGCTGATTGTCTGACAAATTTAACAATTTAAGTTGATTGTACCGCATCATTAAAGGGTTCAAGTCGTCCAGCTTGTTGTAACTCAGATCCAATTCGATCAAGTCGGGATCGAATTCGTCCATTGGAATCTCAAATAAATTGCAGCGCGACAAGTCCAAAGTAGTGACTGGCGTGAACTTCTTCTTGGAGCGCTCCGGCTGGCTAGCGCAGCATAGAAAGGACCATCCCATTTTAAAATGCTATATTTATACGATCCTCTGATATGCTTTTATCTAAAAGTTGTAAAAAGGTGAAAAATTGTGTAAACAAAGTGGAATCATCGGATTAGACGGCCTATCTGGGCGTTCCTACACTGGATCTCACCGTTTTCTTATCATAACACGCAAGGACAATTGCTGGACAGTGCTCTTGGACATCAAGAGGGCACCGAGCACTCACACGAAAAATAAAAAATAAATGAGTGAACAAAACTCAAACTCAAATTGCGGAATGCCATTCATCGTAATGACGCGGAAAGTGATGCGAGAAATTCGATGAATTGACGATAAGTTAGTCTGAAAAAAGAGTTCAGAATCTGAAAATGGTGAATTCATTTATTGATCGATAGATAACAACTTAATTTTAAAAACTCCGAACGTAATCGGTAAACAGACAAAAATTATCTTCAAAAACCTTCCAACGAAATTCGAACATATTTTTAACGGTTTTTTTATTCAAACTGCGGTGAACGGCGATCAAACCCCTTATTCGGCGAAGCCGTTCCTTTGTGGATTCAGTTGTTGTTGTGATTCGCGGAAGTTTGTTTTGAGAAGATTTGTGCGAGATTGAAAATACCTGCAACTATTTATCTGCGATAAGGCTGGTCTCGAAATATGGCAACGATAGTCTCGGGCTGCCGCGAGTAGTTTAGAGTTCTTTGATCCCTGTTTATCAAAGTTTTTTTGCTTGCGTTGACAAAATAAGAATCTTTATCCTGAAAAAGTAAATAATCGAATGCGAACGATTAGAAAGCGCAAGATGAGCATCAGCAGTCCACCATTTGGAGTTCAGGTCATCGCCAGCGTCACATCCAAGCTCTGCCCGTCGATCCATTTCAACAGATTCTTGCTGTAAGTAGAACCATTGATGACACCAGCATATGTTCAACAATGACTCATCCCCTCAAGGTTTAAAATTTCGGTGCTGTCGCTTACATATGTTACTTATGTATGTTATCACATGACGAGAAAGCCGATCGCCGTAGTCAAGTCAGTATTACACCGCAACTGCTCGGATCTGCCCAGACCATCACATTTCAACGAACTGACAGTACACGATGACGATACGTGGTGTGACTATGCGCCATTTGGTAAGCTACAGGCCGGCAGCTATTGCGCTGTGTACTGATAACACTGTTTACACAGATGGACCAGATGCATCAGCCCTTCTTGGATTCCTCGACACCAGTTTCCTCGTCTTCTATGCAATCGCCATGTTCTTCTCAGGCATGATTGCGGAACGCGTCTCTCTCCGATACTTCTTATCGCTCGGAATGCTGTTTTCCGGGTTCTTCTGTTATGCTTTCGGCTATGCAAAAACCAAAGACATCCATTCGATGCTGTATTTTATTATCATTCAGGGCCTGGCTGGGATCTGTCAGACCACTGGTTGGCCGGGAGTAAGTTTTCATCACCTGACATTGACGTTGATTGGAGATTCACTTTGAAAACAACCTCCTGTCCCATCATTCTCCTGTGACTAACGTTTTCCTTGCAGGTAGTGACTGTCATCAGTCGATGGTGCGGAAAATCGAAGCGTGGCTTAATTTTCGGCATCTGGAACTCGCATACATCAATCGGAAACATGTTGGGAACGTATATCGCGGCACACTACGTTGATTCCGATTGGAGCATGTCTTTCATTGTTCCCGGTTTTATCATGGGCATCGTTGGGTTCCTGAACTTCATGTTCCTGATCGACAGCCCCGAGATCGTGGGCATGCAACACGAAGTGACAGCCTTGAACGCGGAAGCGTCAACAAACTACCGGAGAATTGACGAGTCGGATGAGAGCGATGCTGAACCTGATCTTGGAAGAGCTGAAAACGCCGAACAGGTAACATTGACTCCCATTTTTGCCGTAGCTTTGCTTTAGTTTTTTGAGTTGTGCATGCAATCTTAAAATTTATTTTTTCTCAACTAATTGGAACTATAGGACAGCAATCCATCCTTGCGATCGTTGCGCGGAAGCGTGAACTCTGTAAGTTGCGCATGAACCTTACCTTCACTCATGTTTGAATAAAAACTTGTGAAACTCGTGGTCGTGACTCATAAAACTTGTGCAATTCGCTGTTTGCGTCAACTGTTTTTTTCTTCTCTAGGAGACGGCGCGGTATAATGAGCGAACACCGATTTTGGCGAATCGAGCGCATGATGATTCACCGATCGGGTTCATGGGAGCGTTGAAGATACCCGGCGTGATTGAGTTCTCGCTGTGCCTGTTCTTCTCGAAGCTGGTTAACTACACATTTCTTTTCTGGCTGCCTCTTTACATTAAGAACACCAGTGAGTACTGCTTTGACTTCTTTTAAACACAATTCTCAAATCTTAATGTCAATTCCAGCTCTACTGTCATCAGAAGCTAGTGCTGAACTCTCAATGGTCTTTGATATTGGCGGCATCGTCGGTGCGATCGCCACCGGAGTAATCTCTGACTGGACCTCGATGCCAGCAGCTACTTGCGTCGGAATGCTTTTCGTCGCTTCGCCTTTGCTGTTCTTGTACGAGACTTATGGAGCTCTCAGCTGGTTGATCAACGTTGGAATGCTGTTCGTTCTCGGACTGTTCGTCAACGGGCCTTACGCACTCATCACAACATCGGTCAGTGCCGAACTTGGACAACACAAGTCTTTGGGAGGCAACGGAAAGGCACTTGCGACCGTCACGTCAATTATCGACGGCACTGGCTCTGTCGGCGCAGCTGTTGGACCACTCATCGCCGGGCTGGTTCAATCTGGCGGCTGGCAGAAAGTTTTCTACATGCTCATCTCGTCGAACATCTTCGCCATGATTTTCCTTCTCAGACTCGTGCGAAATGAGTTCAAGAAGCTCAAGCGTCGTCGAGGCAACATCCGCATCGAGTAAAGACAGCAGCGTAGATAGTAAAAAATGTTCAATCGAATGATTCTCTCATCTACTTGAAGTGAAAAATGTAATTCGTGAGTCTGACATGATGTTCCAAGCCCTTAAAGAGAAAAATTTCCACCCGTTCGCCAGTAATTGTTTCTCCCCAGCCCAGATGAGAGTCTTGAGTCTCACTACCCCGAAATTTCTCGATCCCAGCGGCTGTTCTTTTAAATTTAATTACACAATTTATTATCATCCATTTGAAAACCAAAAACAAATTGATTTTTGATAAAATAAAAGTTGATTATTAAGGAAATGCGACTAATTTGCGAGTTTTTCTGCTTAGAACTTTCTGATCTTTTGCAGCTGGTTGTTCCGGCGACATGCCATTTGCCTCAGCTTCCGCCAGTACTCCTTCGTTTCGGGGTCGAGCTCTGTTAGGGTCTTAGGCGGGCCGGTGTGAAGGGTCCAAAGCCACTCTGGGTATTCAGAGTCGGGCTTGATCTGCAATGCAACTCGTTTGTTTACATTCACAAGGTGGACTGGCTAAGAAATACTCACTCTGATGTCTTCGCCTTTGATGTTGATGTTGCTGCCGCACACGAAGTTCACCAGCTTCTTTGGATCCGTCTCCACCGGCAGGATTTTCTTCTCGACGACTGGTCCGAGCTTTCCACCTTTCTTGCCTCCGGTAACTTTCTTACCCAACGCTGAAAATTGCGACCGGAAAAGTCAGCTTGATCAACACTCACAAGTTCGTGAACTCACCGGCAGTCGACGGCTTAGCAGCATAGCACCTGAGCCATGTGAGTGTCAGCGTCGGCAAGCTTCTGCTATTCACCGATTTGAGAAAATTCATGTTGCAATGTTTTCAGAGTCAATCCACGTCAGTGTCGAAACAAGTCCGCGGTAATTCGACCAACCTCGACTCTCGAAACCATCGATTGTCGGAGAAAATTTTTAAGGGAAACAGAAAGGGATTTGTGATTTCACACCACAATGGCCACACAAATCACAAAACGCGGAATCGCAACAGCTGTTAAGAACTTGGCCCAAAAGGGCGCATCTGGCGAGGCGGGACACCCTGGTAAGTTGAATTCGGCGGTGATTGCATAATTTTGGTTCAGATTCTGAGAAAATAAAATTACACTGGAAAATGCTTCTCCGCGACGATCCAAAGCGGTGACAGTGATTTTCGTTGAGAACTCCAGCGAGTTGACAAAGATTAAAGTGAACCAAAGCTCGAACAACAATTCTGGATCTTTTGTGAAAATTTTCCAGCTTTGTTTTGATCGAAAATCACGTCGCCCTGAAAAAGCTCCAGTGAACTCTGATAACATTCTAATTCCTTCTCGATTTTAGCCGGAGGCTACAAGCTGTGGAAGAACTTGTCGCTCTTCGTCGCCATTCCAGCTGTTGGAGTCTGCATGTTGAACACCTACTTGGAACACGGAAAGATGACTGTCCATCGCCCAGAGTTCGTCAAGTACGAATACTTGCGAGTTCGCAACAAGAGATTCCCATGGGGAGATGGCAACCACAGCTTGTTCCACGTAAGTTACTGGTCGAGAAGTCGTCAGACAGACTTTGACTGATCTCGCCTTTCATCCGCAGAACCCAAAGGTCAACGCTTTACCCGAAGGTTACGAAACTGAGGAGGAACACCACCACTAAGTCAACCTGTTCACGATAGTAAAAGATAAAAACTGTTTCGAGTTTCATTCAAAGTTCCAAATTTTCAACTGGCTCGCTTGTCACGAGCGTGTTGGTAAAGTTATCGACGGAAAAGAAATAAAATCTTAAGCGATGAAAATTCAAACAATTTGCGAGGCTTTCACAATTGATTGATTATTTGGATTGTTATTCCTCACGCTTCATTAGCGCCGAACATTAGCATAAATCAACAAGTCGTAAACGTTATTGAAGGGACGGGGGTGAAACTACTCACTTGAAAGCATCAATGCAGAGAATCTGCTCGGATTTATGCTCTCTAAGTGCGAGATCCGAGAAAATCGCATTAATTTCCATAGCTCCTGCTGCGAAGTCGGGGTCGGTGTGGATATGAAGTGACTCTTGAGTTTTCATCAAAGCTTTATTCTGGTTGAAATTTATGAAATAAAGAGCTTTCAAAGCTTTTTCTGCCGTCAAAACTTCGCTCAAAGAATTTTTCGCCACTCAAGCGTCCAAGCAAGCAAATTGCGATTCAAACGTCACTGCAGAGTTCCGCTCACAGACAATAACAAAAGTCCAACTCTGAGTGTCGCGCTGTAACTGCATCCACCCACTACGCATGTACCAGAGCGAGTGCTTTCGATTTTCTCTCTCGCCAATCCGAGAAAGCACACGAGAAAGCATTTTTCCGTTGTTGGCGAACTCTTACTTCATTGATAACAAGTTCTTTGTGCGGTAAAGACGCGTAGTGTTTTCATCTCTCGGTCCCCATCTGAAGGACAAACAAATATTTTTTCTCTTTAACTGCTTTCGAACGTAGGAAGACACTCGTCTTTAAATAGTGGAGGGCTGGCAGCCTGTGGTTTCATTCAAACGACTCGGCTCAGACGCGATCAACGACGACAGAAAATTAGTTTCGGCGGGAATAAAAAAAAATCATTTCCTCGGAAAGCATAAGAAATCATCTGCAATAGCCAGCGACCCCCCAGTTGCAACATCTCTTTACTCTCTGTTTTTACGCGCCTTCCTGTTGTCAACATAGTTGAAAGATGATCTGGTGTCCCAACAAATTGAGTAAATAGTTTATTGCAAAAAGTGAGTGAAAGTCTTCCGATCGCATTTCCTTTTGTGTCTTGCCATTTTAAACGCTTCTTTAAACGGCGATGACAAAAGGGAAAGAATGGAAAAATGATTTTATCGTGAAATGAGAGAAAAAGTGAAAGTGTGAAATATAGAAACGAAAGAAAAACCATTTCTGTGTCCTATTGTGTGTCGCTGCGGAGCTTTTTTCGTGTGGAACCTTTCGTGATTATGAGATTTTTATGTAAATTCTAGATTTTCGTTGTTAGCGACGATCTCAAATGGCCTGAAAGTAAATTCACAGCTTCAGCTCGCCTGTTTTTCTGCGGAAAACGTTCGGAAACAAGCCCCGAGTTTACCATATTTTTGCCGCATTCACGGCATGATTCACAACTTTGCAGGGAAAATTTCTTAGAACTCTCAAATCCTAGATCGAAGTTGGGCGAGTTCACTTCCGCGAATTCCTTTGCCGAGAAAGATTGCTACAGCTTAAGTGAATTCATTCCCAGAATTTTTGCTCGGTGCTGTTCATGAAGAATCAATTTATTTTATTCGAAATGTCAATGCCGAGAACATGAAATCAAAATTCAATTTCCAGCAAAATGAACTTCGTTCTTTTATTGCTAGTCAATCAAAAGCTGCTATCTCCAAGCTGTGAACGTTCGCAAAAAGAGAAACTCCAGCTGAAGCCATCGCTCAAACTCAAGCATCGAGTGGCAATTTTCATTGGTTCTGAAATTTGCTATGGTTGGTGCGTTGCTGGTGGAAAGTTGGATTTCGAAGTGATGTTCAAAAGTTCTTCGATTTCATGGTTCGAAACATCAACGGAGAAAAATACATTGAAGATTTTGAGCGAACTGTTTTCATCTTGTCATTGATAGCTTTCTTAAAGTCCTGTAAAGTTTTAGTTTTGAATGAAACTTTTATAGTCAAGAAGCATGGGAAAGTTTGTTGGAAACTTGCTTAGCTTCAATGAAGCTTTTAACTTTAATAAAACTTTTAACTTTAACAAAACTTTCAACTTTAACAAAGCTTTTACTTTGTAACTCTAAATTAAAGACTATAAATAAGCTTTTTGAGAGTTAAACTTTTGAAAACTTTAAACAATAAAATCACTTTACTGCGAAAAATGATTCCAAAATGACTTGTAAAGACAATATTAATTCCAAACTTCAGGCGATCGAGTTTTCATAGCATTCTAGCATGGCGTTCATGAAAGATACTCTGAAAGTATGCTTTTTACAAGCCTCCATATTTTTCCTGTCCCCAAAGTTCAAATTGAACACTTCAAGCCTGAAAGCCGCCAGAGATCAAGTTGAAAAACCATTTTCAAAGCTGTCAGAAACACGACCAATTTGAACTTTAAACTTGTTGGTCTTTTTAACGACGCCTTTTTCCAACTTCGCTTGCCTCAGAAGGCATTCGATTCCTATGCATTGAATTGATGGTGATTTAAACATGGTAATTTTAGAATTTCCGCCCACCCCGCTCCCATGTGACATCCAGCCAGCACCCATCTCAAACCCACTTCTAACTGAAAAATAAACTCAAAAAGGAATCGTAAATTTGTCAATCGAAAGCTCATAAAGTTTTCTCATTTTCCTTCTCGCTTCCCGTCGTGATGTGTTAGACAACATTGAAGCCCCGTCAAAAATATAAGCAAAAAGAAAACGAAAAACGCAAAGAAGTGAAAAAGAAATTCTTAAGGAATGAGACGCGAACATCATTATTAATGAAAACGAATGTTTTCTCTTTTCATCTCGTCTTTCCTTTTATTAGCATATCATTTTCCGTTCCCTCTGTTGTGTATTTTGTATCATGTACCCTAATCAGTTGGACAATTTTTCATTTTTACGATTCTCTGCTGGCTTAAGCGGGCGAGAAGCATGTCGTCGATAAACGTTAAAAAGTAAATAAATTCAAAGTGAATCCTCGCCTAAATTCCTTTCGTTTCCCGGACAAATCCCTCACACAGTACCAAGCAGTATTGCCTTTTTTATCGTCGACAGCACGAGCTCCATGAAGCCTCGCCCGAGCGGCCCACAGAATGACGTGTGTGATGAGAGAAATTAAGTGTCAGTGCGGTTGTTAGAAGGATAAAATGCCATTTTCCATCGTCATGTTACAATCTTTTCTTGTCTTTCTCCCTCCATCGCAAGATCGCCACCTACGACTTTGATGAGACAATAATCTCCATGACATCGAAGATTGAAGTGAAGTGAAATACGAAGCCACGGTTGAGAAAGAGAAACGTAATTAGAAAATACTTTCCATCGAATACGGACGGATCATAAAGCACGAAACAGACCAAAAAAGATTTGCTCACCGAAAAGCCCAACTTTTGAGTGGATTTATTGCCAATAAAGACGTTGATAAACTTTCTCGTGCGTCCCCGACACATAAAAAAGTTGTTTCATAACTCGGCAAACAAAAATCATTCAGCCCGAGACGGATAAACTTGTGTTGTCATCATGAATAGTGTTCAGAGTGGAGGCCACACTACATCACTTGGAAAGAAAAAGGACTCTCAGTTTGAGGTAAGAAGCCAATGTGATGATTATGCTGAATCTTTTCTAGGTTCGGACGTCGCTTTTTATTATTATTGTATCGTGCGAAGGAAATGAGTTCTGTGTGGGGGCAATTAGGGATGGTGTCAAAGGATGGTGTTGCCTTCTTGTTCTAATGGACTTTTTTACTGCCAATTAAAAGCTAGCTTACAAGATGATTAAGCTACGGTGGCGAGATCACGTTGCAACAAGCGACGCCCTCGAAGGGAACCTTCTTATGCAGTTTAGACGAGATAATTTGGGTAAAGAAATAAGAAATAACTTTTACATTGCTTAACAAGACTTTTCGCTAATGGAAAGTTTACAAAAAGCTTTGTTGCGAAAAGTCACAAGTTGGTGAAGGTTAATGTGACAAATTCTTGATTTCATTAAGCTGCACAAATTGGAAGCTTGCTGCACACTTTGCAGAGCGATAAAGTCACAAATTGGTGACATTGTGAGAAACAAACGTGACTGCGAGTTAAAAGCTTTGCTAAAACTTATCTACAAATTTCTAACCTTCTCTGGTTCTAACGAACTTCCCCAAAATTCAAACTTTTCAACGACACTCGTTCCCTTCCTGCTGGAAATTTACAATCCAAATGCAAATTGAGTTGGATTTGAATTTTTCCCTTGACGTTGCAGATGTTTTGTTGCAATCTATTTGTAGGAAGCTTAGTTCGTGCATCAGCAAAATGTTCTCGGAATACCAGGGCGAGCTGTTCACGCTTCCATGGAAACTAAGCGTTTTCATTTCCAACTCGCGTCCAACAGTCGGTGCGTGAAACTGTAAACAACTTGACAACGCTGACAAACAGCCCCCGGGGTTTTTGAACCGCAAAACAGCGTGCAAGTAAATAAACTGCTGTTTTTGTTTCGTTTTGTGTTGTGCTTAATTAATATTAATCGTGGCAAGCGCTTATAATGGAATCGGGAGGAAATATCAAAGTCAAAGTTTTCGGGTGCAAAAGTTTCGAAAGATTCTTCGAGCGTCAACGTTTTTAGTAGACAGCGGGAAATTAGTTAAAGGATTTTCGCAAACCTCGCGTGTATCGACGGAGTATCAATCAATCAAGCTGTTTATTGCACTTCAAAACCCGAAATCAATTCGACTATCCGTTAATGCTTTCTGCGGGTGTAAGCTCAGCAACCGTTAGGGCAGGTCCACTCAGAAACTTTCTAGCACCGCAAAGCGGATTTGTTATTCTGAGGGATGAACGAATAATTAATTTGAGTGAAATTATTCAAAATGGATTTAGTCCCACTCTCCGACTGTGCGGTGTTTTTTTAATTTGCGGTCGGGCTGTGGACAGTAGCTTCATTACTTTAAGCTTTTTCTTCTCCCCTTCTGATGGAAAAGGTCGGGAAGCATAGTTTCACAGCAAGCTTAAAGAAAACTCGGTTCGAACCATAATATTATGATACTCATCACTATTCCAAACAGTTTCATAGCATCTACAATGTTTTCAAGATGTAATACTTGCTGATGCAGGTCGTCTGCTGTGCTTCGACATTTTTCCACACTTTCACCGCTTGCTTTTCAAATCTAATTAATTCCGCTTTACGTTCGCAACGTCGTTTTCCATCGCTTTCTGAATAATTTTTGAGCGCCGAAAGCAGCATTGCAACGTTCTCGACTGCACTTCAGCAAGTTGAAGGCTAAAGCAGCGTCATCCAGCGACTGTAAAATTGAATTTTTCTCTAAAGGTCGTCGCATGACAAGTCGAAAGTCTCATAACGAGATCCTGAAAATGTTTTTAACGTCCTTTTCACTCGGGATGAACATTCCCTTAGACAACTTTTTAGAGTCTCGCTTTTCGGTGAAAAAGGATGGATCTAAAAGCAGACATGATTAGTTGTCAAACTGGCCATAAAGTTACATCCAAATGACATCGTTTCGTTAAGCTTTTGGGATTGGCTTTCGAAGGTTTCGCTTCTCGTTCCCTTTCCATGTGATGTCAGGGTCGTAACGTGTAGCACTCTTACGACTGCAGCAGATTTCAAACTGAAGCAGAAAATCGAAATGAGAAAATTTTGCTGAATCGAGGCTTTTAAACTGACAGTTTCCCTTCGAAATGTGTCAAATGTTCATGTAACCGTCACTCATAGTTTTCGAAGAAATCTCGAACCGAAACGAAAAGAAGTCAATTCATGCGGATTTTATGTTGCGATTGAAGTTTTAATTTAAAAACTTTTCCACCTTCTTGCGTGTTTGACGAGCAAATAAGCCCGCTCTGAAATATATCGCAAGCAAAAGTTCCTTCGAGTGTTGACAGCTTACGCTCACGATTGAAATTTAATGTTCCATATTCAAGGTTTTGTGCTGTTTGAAGTCGGCAAGCACACATGAGAAGGGATTTTTATTTATTCTGGAATGTGCGGCGTTTGCTGATCACGTCGCCTTGAGGTTAGGAAGAAATTTCCAGGTTTGGCACGTAGAGTTAGAAGGCGCCACTAAGCTGTTGATGATGGTGAGTCCTTGTGGTCACTGCCAAACAGTGGCGCTGCCTATAAAAGCCTTTAATGAAGCTTTTTATAGCATTGAAACTTTATCGTTCTGAGAATATATCACTTACAAATATATCGCCGCCCTTTCACACTCATTCATCCGCAATTATAAGCTTTCTCGACGCCGTCTGCCTCGTGACAGCTTTAATTTTCAAGCAAAGGAAATGGGAAATGAAAACGATTTCGACATTTAATCTGCGAATGAATTCCTTCAACTCACTTTTACACACACTCTGGTGTCTCATATCCGTTGCTTCGATTGAGCTGTTGAGTCGTAAAACGTAGGGAGAGAAAATGAAAGCGAAATGAAAACGAAAAGGAAACTTTTTGTAAGCTCAATTGGTGGTGGAATTTGTTTCTGATGGCGAACTGAGTGGTTTATGAGCGGGAAGAAATCACCATCCGGAAAAGCGAATTCAATTTCTGTAATTATTTTTCCTTTGCTTGGTTCAACCGTGAAGGGGCGAAGAAAGCAAAGACGCTTGGAACCTTTTTCTTTCCAAATCGTCAACAAAGGCTAAGCCTCCATCTATCTACCCGGGCGATAAACCTCGATCCATTTATTCCATTTATTGCTTTCCTCCTTTCGCCTTAATTGGAAAATGTTTGATGTGGCATGAAATAAACCGGAATTTTAATTATGATAATAAACTGTTGGCGGGTTAATGTAGGGAAGTGCCTTGTTTCCAGTAACTCCGAAAAAAAATAATTTCAATGATCCATTCACTCAATGAAACCGCTGAGTTTCTCCGGCCAACAACATCGCTTCACAGCTGGTAAACTTGAGAAGTCAATACAATGTCGATTAAATATCAACCCGCAATTTCGTGTTAAAGATGCTTTAATTGCCGGAATTAGCTTATTCAAAGCCAATCAGGGCACCACATTGAGGCAGTATGTGCCTATAGTATGGCCCATAAAAATAAAATACCATCTCGCCGAACGGAAACAGCAATAAAATTCCAGTTTTCACGCTTTTATAACCACATCTACATTTTTTCGGTGTTTCTCGGCGGTTTTCTGCGCCAACATCATCACCCGAAGTCAATGCCTTAACGCCCAAACGAAAATAAGAAGCTAAGTCGAAGGAATTTTATCACACACCACATCACGGAAAAGGCGCGGAAGTGTCAATTATGTCGTTATAAACAACATCATTGCCGAACGATTCCGCACGTTCTGTTTACGTGTCGGAAATTTTATGAAAATTAAGTTCCAAAAGTGTGACAGTCACAGCCGAAGTCGACTCGTAAATTCAGGCTGGAACAGCAAGCAGACACTTTAATTTTCTATCGGTCGGCGATGGCACTGTCCGACAACGTATGCTCTTTTTCCCATAAATCCTACTTTATGAGCGTTTCCAACGTGATATTTATTTTTATGGCTGCTTCTTTTTTGTCCCTTTTCTCACCCAATTGTTGTGTCAAAGCTTGCCTTCATTCTTTGTTGTCGGAAAGTTTTGCAGAGATATTCATAGGCCTTTGTTTGAAGAACTCGATTTGCATTTTATTTATGAGCTTTTTGGCCTAAAAGTTTTCTTTTCTATTAATAATAAATGATAAAACTAAGAATCCAGTCACCGAGCGCGTGCATTTTGGTGTCGGTTGCTTGGATAAAACCGATTCCATAGCGACATCAACCATCATTTGCATTTTTGATCCGTTATCGTGATTCCTTCCGCTCCCTGAAAAAAAATGATCAAAGACAACTGGCAACTAAAAGCAAGCACGCCTTGCTATTTTGTCCGCCTCAAAACGTGTCATTTTTAGCCGACGGAACGAAGCGAAGAAATTTTCGCAACGTCGCCGCATGATTACTCGATATGGAACTCTCTTAATCCACATAGCGGAGTCCCTTGAGTACCAAAGCACTCTTACACTTATTTCGCCTTCATGTTTGCTGCAGAAAATTCTGTTCGAAGATTTCTTTCTCACTCGAAAAGAGGGAAAAAATAGAAAACTGGATAAAATTACATTACACTATAAAGAAACTTTTCTTTTGCACTAGATTTTTTCGTTCTCTGTCGCTGCGTGCTCGAGAGAGAAGTCGTCGAGGGCTACGGATGATGTGGAAGAAGAAGTTTAAGTACCAACTACAGCAACAGCTATCCAATTTTCATTAGGCATGATGATTTAGTAATTTGTGTTCGCTTTGAAGATAAGAAAGCTGCTGTGAATGTTGCATATCTGACATCATATCTGAACATTTTATTCAGTATTAAACTATTCGTTTCCGATTCGATGAATTTTTTATTTGATCATTCTTTTTCTTTCTTTCTTGTTCATAATGAAATCTTCAAAAGTGTCTCGAGAATCGTGAGCTGAAAATGCAAGATTGTTTCTCAATTTATTGTTCTGCATACATAATCACCTTGTGGAAGAATCTTCCAAAAATACGACAGAAAATGAAATAAGATCTATGTCAATATTTTATTCGTGTTTTACTTAGTAAACTGAAAAGAACTCAAAGTTAAATAAAAATGCTGGCAGCGCGTTTGCAGCAAGCTTTTTTGTATGCTTCCACTCACATTGTTTACGCGTGGTTTAAAATGTAAATGTTGTTCGCTCCGGTAGCAACAATGCTTTCACAAGCTGTCGATGATTCCACATGAGAAACAAGCTTTCCATCGCATCCAGGGCTTTAGGGACAGCAGTAAGACAAGGTTTCTTTGGACGCTTTTCAAGCTTGAAAAGCTCGTTAAGCTAGTTTAATTTTCAATATTCGAAAAACTTGTCAAGTTTATTTAACAAAATTGAGAAGTTTCAGGTGAAAAGCTTTAGCAAGCTTTCTTAGTAAGAAAGCTTGTTGAGTTTCTTTGAAAGCTCTTTAATAAAAAAATTTAAGCTATGAAAGCTTGTTCTCGTTCTAGGAAGCTGTTGAAGCTTTCAACCATTAAACTTTTTCTCCAGCTTTTCTGTTTAAAAAAAAGTTTTTGTTTTTTTTAAGACCTACTTAAGGAAGGTTTTGAAAGTATTGTTTAGCATACTTCATAAAATTCTCTTTGATCATAAATTCTTACAGATCGCTTTAAATGCAGCGCACATCTGTTCTCAAAATTTCACGCAAGAATTGACCGTCTCGATTCATACCAGTTCCCCCACAAGCGACATTAAAGTTATTTCAGCCATCGGGAGCGAGCGTGTTACAACAAAGGTCACAAGGAAACCCTCTACAATTTCGGGATACGTTTCTATGAGATCACTAACATCCATTTCGACACGTAATGTTTTTCTACTTTATGTTTGTTTTCATGACACATTTTAAGAAGCTTTTCTTCAATATCATCGAACAGATTTTCATGTTCAGGATTTTACGCACAAAAGATGATCCGAAACCATCTTCTGCATAAGGTTTTCTAAAGCGTTTCGCTTGCTACTATTTGTTTTCACTTAAGTTACATAAACAAAGGCAGCACACGACACAGATAGCACGGATAACATTGGGTGTGCTTCAAAATTATGACGAAACTTATCCTTGGTAGAGAAAGCTTAAAGTGGATCTTGAATACTCGTTTGACGCACGTCTTTTTACAGCCATACGCACGTAACAATGTTTGTTTGAAGTTGAAACGAAATCCCACTAACATGGCATGTTCTCCCGCAAGTAATTTGAATGTGGAATTAAACAAGGTCTGGGAACGATTGTGTATAGTAGGATGAAAGTGATGCGAGCGTAAACAGGGATAAACACTTTGTAATTTGGTTTCTATTCAAATCCGTTCTGGGAAAGGTTTTTTGGGCCTTTGAAAGGGTTTGGTTTGCCGGTTCATTGTGTGAAACGTAAATTGCAGAACATGTTCAATCTTCACCTTTCATTTCCAAAATTGGACGGAAAATGCCTTGAATTTGACTTCAAAGCTATCTGAACTGATTGATCCTGTAGACCCTGTTAACAGTCTAGCAAACTTTCAATTAAATGAGAATTAACTTACGCGAAACTAGTTTCAGAAACTTTGACTTTGTCATTGTTTGCCATTCTTCCCAACCGGATGGAAATTACTTGATTTAAATGCATAGTTTGTGTAACCACTTGAAACTATTCGCAAAACTTTCCTCAAAACACTCTCAATGTCTTCTTCAAGAGGAATTCTCAGATTGTATTCGTGATAACGCGGAGGGAAAAGTTTTTGAGGCAAGAACATCTTTCAGCAAGACTCGAACAAATTTCGAAAGGAAAACTTTTTAAATGGCTTTAAGTCATTCGTGTAAATTAGAGAAGTTTGAGCGTATAAAGAGACTCCGTAATCCGTCTTCAAATTATTCATTGGTTTAAGGATTCACAGCAATAACAAAAATGAGTTAAGCATTGCCAGCGATTGAGTTGCGAGATTTCCTTTCAAGCTTTCCGAAAATACAAGCGGAAAACATTTTTTATTTTTCAATTTGCGGGAAAGAGCTTTTAATTCAAAGCGCAGAACGTCAAGCGAGACGGAATCATCCCTTGCAGCGGCACATCTACAATCATTAATGACTTTTTTCTGCTTCGCTTTCAAATAACGCTTTCAAATAATAAATATTAATAGACGCGGCATGAAAAGTTCGCAACAAAGCGGCTTTTTCTTCGATGATCCATTGCCACTGGCGATAGCGCGATCTAAGGCTCCTAAAAGAGGGACAAAGTCTAACTTTTATTAACGTTCTGTTTGTCCATTAAGTCTCATAAATAATTGTCATGACTTTCTTTTTCTATTGCCGCAGTCGCCCGATTTTTTGCCCTCAATTCGGATGCCTCTGAATTAATTTTTCGCCCAGCGGAGAAATGGAAAAGTACAGAAAATCCCGTGTTCTCCGAATATTCAAAACAAACTTGGTCGATTTCCATAATTGAATGAAGTTGCAAAGCTCGCAAATTCGAGAACAGTCTCAAAATTAGCTTTGACGACTGAAGATGTAGGAAACAATTTGCAGAAGGGCCCGTTCAAGCTTCGCCAAATGAAAACTAATTGAGTTGTTGATGTTCACAAAAAGGGTTCTTACTCGGCCGCTCTGTTATCAGTCTCGCACTTCACGTCAAAGAGATGAAGGGTTAGCTATTATTTCGACGGTGATAAATCGCAGCCATTTAACACAATAATTAGACTTGATTGCGAACTTTAGCAAGAAGAATAAATAAGTTATGAGATTTGCAAACAGACTCGGCAATCTCTGACAGAAGTTTTTCATGTGTTAAGAGTGAAATGAAAGCTTTCAATGCGTACAATCTGAGTTTAGATTAGGGTGGAAATGGGAAAAAGTTTGTTTGTTGTGCTTAAATCACGTCGCTTGAAGTATTCTGTGAAGGATTCGGTGAAATGGTAAATATTTGTGCAGTGAATTCCTAGCACAACAGCTGAAATTTTCGGGTCAGGTCACTGTGCAGTAAATTCTTATGCTTTGAATAAATTTGTGGCATTTGTGGCCGCTGTAAATGGCCAACCAACCAGAAAATGGTCCTACCGATGAAAATACTATTCAGAAGTATTCAAATGAGTCAGTGTGCTTGTTTAACAGCAGT
>JPYR01000427.1:41669-67355 GCA_000775305.1 Belgica antarctica
ATCTCCGATAATTGCTTTCGGTTGTTTACACAATTCTCCTTCCGCGCCTCATCATCAAATCAGACATTTTAAGCGAGTAACAAGCACAGAATGTGTTTTTACAGGGATAACTATGGTTAAGACGCAAATCTGAAGAGAGAATCTTGGGAAAAGCTTTAAATGTGTCACTGAAGTAAAGCAACGAAAGCTCGAATTTAATTCAGTCAATTAAAAGCTTTCAGGGATCTTCTTGAAGTTTGGCAAGCTTTTCTTTGTTCAAAGTGAAATTTAAAAGTCTTGAAACCTGGTATATCAAGCGAAAGTTTCTTTAAAGCTTTTTGGAATCAAGCTTTTTTAGCGCAATAAATATTTCTTTTCAAAAGATGAAAACAAGAGCTTAAAAAGATTTTTTGTCAACTTTTTTTGCACATCCTGCAGTAAAAAGCTCTCGAAAGCTGTCTTGGACTTTAAATAACCACATTCTTGCTCTTTTTACAAGTCATTCTTGAATTTCTCGACTCATTCCGATTCATTGAGTTGTTTGACGATGGAGACGGCAGAAAGCCCTTAAGAATGCCGTTGATAAAGCTTTGATTGAACATTTGCCACCTGCCACATAAATTTATTCAAGCCCAACAGAAAATGCTTCAAACTTATATTGAAAACCGAAAATAAATCAGACGAGGATGAAAAATATTCTGATGGAGCAGTTTGATGAGCAGCCAAATGATTTTTTCATTTCATAAATTTCTTATTTCACGTGAAAGCATTTTTTTTTTGTGCTTTATGAACTTCAACAAAAACAAATAAAAATGTTTTCATGATGCGCGAACTTGGTTGAACTTTTTAGCGTGTAGGTGAAATGTTTAAAGGTTTCTAGAACCTTTCGTGCTCCGAAAACATAAGAAAACGTGAAAATCATTGAAAAAAGTGAAGACATTTTGCTAAAACACGAGCCAACAAAACGAATTTCTTTCTTTTAAAAACTTTTCGTTTGAAAGATAAAATTTACCGCACTTGGGTCGGAAGCAATATTCGTCACGGTTGGGATGAAACTTACTTCATGGTCTTCTAAATCAATCAAATAAAAAGCTCTCGAAAAGCTTTTGGGATTTTTTCCAACCATAAATTGTGCTTCATTTCATGCCTGAGTGACTAAATTTGCATACTAAGCCCGGCTTTCAAACTCAGCCACAAACGAAAAGTTATTAAATATGATAAATGTGCATTCGTGTTCGCAAATGAAGTGGACATGACTATTAGATTGGATGATGGGTGTAAGGAAACCATAAAAAAGCTCGCTTTTGTACATTTCAATTTGTTTCTTTATGCAAAATAAAAATTTCTCCCATTTTGTTCAACAGAACGGGACACAATGAGTACATTAACTATACAAAAGTTCTGCTTCGTGTTCAACTAAATTTCCACGGCCATGCAAGAGAAGGGCAAAGTTGTGGAAGTTCGGTTGATAACCTCTAACAATTAATTTAATCAGCAAACTTCGGCGACGAAAGAGAATTTTGAAAAATTTAAATAAATTCAATGAAACTCTGTTTTTGAATGTTTCCGCTAAATTGAATCATCGCATAATTCTTCTTCCCGAGTTGAGTCAGTGCATTAATCAATTATAACTAGAGTAACAAAATTAAATTCAGGCAATTTACACTTATGTTATGTCGGGCTTGGCATGCATCAATAATTAACACTTCTCTGTCGTGTGCCAATAGCAAATTAAATGACGTGAATAATCATGACAAATTGCGCTAATTGCTGATCTCGGAAACAAGACAAACACAATTATTTGGATTTTAAAATTATGTGCAGGAGAATTTGTTAATTTTGAACAAAAATTCGAATGAATACTTGATTTTCTGCCATCAACAACAGTTATTTTAGGGGCCAGTGTTATTGAAGCTTGCTTCTTATTAAATATTTTGATTCAAGTCTAAAATTTATTTTCTTGAAGCTCTTCATTGAAAGACTTCAACTGCACACCACTTATTCACTTTACCCATCATTCCAGACGATGAAAACATGAGAAAACTTTTTCGTTACGATCTCGAATGGAAAATTTCAAACTCCAACAAAAGAATGTTTCATTATTTAATTTTACGGCACTTTATGACAAGTCAATTAATTTAATCTGAACTCATAAATCCACGTTCCAGCATTTTCTTGACTGGTTCTATTATCACTTTGCGAAGTGAGTTAAACTTTTCACATGTTTTCATCGCCCGAAGTGATCGTCTCGCCGTAAAACATCTAATCTTGATCAATAAATCTAGGGGGTGGTGGCTGGAGGGAGGTTCGTAAGAGTAAAAACTTGTGCAGTCAACTCAAGGCGAAGAAGAGGTAAAAAGGAAAACGTTTAAGAACAAAAGAAGAGTCGAAAGAAAAATAGTTTCTCTAGGAAAACGGAACAAAAACTGCGTGCAAACTTTAAATCTTGAACTTTGCAATCTGTTCTTAGAATTTGGATGGTAAAAAATATGAATTGATCCAACTTTACCTATGTAGCTAGTCACCAAAGTACGAAATTTACGATGTTGCCCTTTGATTTCAGGAAGATCCACTTTGGATTCATTTCAAGTATAATCAAAGTTTCAATTTTTGTGTGAAATTTCGAAAAAGGAAGAATCGAGAAATGGAATAAAAAGAGAGAAAGAAGATGAGAATTCCGTATCGAATGTGCAGCATCGATCGTGGGTTACATTATTTAAAAAAAATTCGAATCAAAAATGTCACTTCAAAATAAAAACGAACTCATAATGGCTTGGAAAGAAATGATAAATTGAAAATAATGTTTTGATCTCTAAAAGCGTTTCTAAAACGCTTCAATTGCATTTGAGATGGTTCTCGGTATCGTTTGGGGAAATTGGTGGATCACATCGGCATTCTTCAGCTCAATTAATCTTCGATTCGAATTTTGTGCGTGATTCTTCTTCGTTTCCTAGCAATTACCGATTCATTCACTGGGAAGTCTCAAGACTCAATCTAGCGGATTGCAAATGATCATCTCGCAAGTGAACAAGACAACATCTACAGACTTTACTGGCTGGGTGTGCACTGTGTGTGTAAGTGAATACAGTCAATTCATCTTTTATTGTGTGTTTTGCGACTTTCATAAATATTTCATCAAACCGCTTAAATGGACATAAAAGTTTGGCTAAATTTTACGGTTAAGGTGGAAATGATTACAGCACAGATACGACGAAAGGTAACAAAAATCGAAAATCATGGCCAAAGCGAAGCTTCGCAGACACGTACGAAAGCTGTTGCTGGCGGGGTTGAATGTCTCCACTAAACCATCAATTATGCTGCAATTTTTACCACCTAATGAATTAATCTGTTTGACATAAAAGTGCTTCACCCTGTCGACGTTGCTTGAAAAACTTAATTAATGGAACAACTTCGCAGGGTTTTAATGCAAGGCGAGAGAGAAAAACTAATAAAAACTTTAGTTTTTGCACCTTGTTTGTTGGCTTTCGCCATTCAAACCCATTAAACAATATCTGTTAATACTCAAGAGATGAGCGAAAAATGATATTTTTTATCCGGTAGTCTTGGAATGGCACGACAAATGCCAAGGATTTCTGTTTAAACAAGACTTACAATGACAGAAAGTTGGTAGCTTGAAGTGTTTTGAGATCATTTGAGTGTTTTTGAGATCGGAGTGTTTGCCAAAGAAAGGCTTTGTTGCACTAGCGGTAAAGTGCTGGAATTGAGAGTGACCAGGGAAGTATTTGTTCATCGATGCACTCTTGGTTTTAAATATATTTTCTTTCAAACAGGTTTATTCGGAATTAAAAACATGAAAACAGATTTATTCAGTCATAAAACCACAACATTAGATATGTTTTAAAGTCATGATGCCAAGGCTTCCCTAGCTTGGCTTATCTTAAAGACGTCCAAACAATTTCTGTGAATTGGAAAACTAACAGAAAACTTGTTCCGTGTCTTAACAATGAAAGATTTCTATCTTTTCTCTCTTCGACTCTACAAAAGGCACATTTGGCCATCAACATGTTCCACTTAGACAGAGAGCGAATGAAAGCAGTTGCCGAAAGGAATTAAATTTATTGTGTCGTGGAAAGGTTCTTCGGGATTGAGCTGGGGCGAAGCAGAACGCTAGCTCGATTGCTAAACGACTCTTGTGAGAAGCAAACACGACAAAACTTAATCACTGGAAACAAAAGGGAAAATAAAACCAATCATTACTGGATGGAGTTGGAATCAATTGACGCTCGTTGAGGCGTTATAGTTTTGTTTTGAACAAGTGTGACTTGGCGTTGGTTGGGACCGGGCTTGGGGGGAGTTATCAATTAAAAGAAAAAGTTTCTCCTCAAGTTCGAGTTTACAACAAAGAACCACTTAGAGACCATCAAAAAGTATTCTGCGTTCCAACACACACGTCTCGACTGATAAACACATTAATTTTAGACGATCAATTTCCATTAAAATTATAACTTTAAACAATAACATAAAATGAATTAAAGATTTTCCATCACAATTGTGTCGGGTCTGTCCTTGCCGTGAAGCGAGCGGAAGATTTTTTGCACAAGATATGATGTGCTTTGCCCGCCCCATCAGCCGGACAGCCTTCCTCAACTTAACTTAAAAGTAATTTATCATAAAAAATACTTTTTGATACTTGAACAAATGATTGACTTAACTCAAAACGGTTTTTTGATGATAAAAAGTTAATTAGACATCATAAATGACCCATCGAAAATTTATTTGGTGTTGGCAATGTGAACTTACGCGATGGAATCTTCCGGAAAACAGTCTTGGCCATGAAATCTTGAAAGCGTTGAGCATAGAACGACGGTCGGTGAACGGACACGGTATCCTAGAAGAACAAAGGTGTATGTTCATAAAAAAAATTCTCGGTGAAAGTTATGTGGCACGTGACAGTCGCGACACTGCTTGAGTAACCAAGGTAACGTTTTAATAAAGCACAATGCAGGTTTCCACCTTAAATCAACTTCAAGATCAAGCTTCATATGCCCGCAGCTGTCACCTCGCTCTCCAATACTTACACCATCGTGGATGAGACTTTTGAAAGTATGCTCCAGTTTCTTCTTCAATCGATAGGATTGTAGAATATCGATGATGCCGACGAAAAGGAGGAGGCGTTCACCCTTGTCGTTACGTGCTGGAATGCCTCCGGGACTGAAACACAAAGAGACAGTTTCGATTTCAAATTCATGGACAAAGTCAAGAGCATGCAAAGGGGCACTTACGGAACGTCTTCTTCCTCGTCGATTGGTTCGCTTTCAGCCTGGATACTCTCCATGGCCGTGGAATGGGCAACTAAACGCTGTCGGTTTATTGATCTGTGAAGAGCACTGGACATAATAAAAAGAATTCTCGTGGAAGTTTAATGGAAATTGCTTAAGAAATTGTGAAACACCGAATCACTAACCTGGTGCGGTTCAGTGCAACTGCACCGGATCGGTCTTCATACATGGCTTGGTCCGCTTCGGGCGCGTCGTCCATGCCAGTCATATCGTCTCCTTGCGACTCTTTGCGAGGATTTTTCGCCCGTTCTTCTTGCCTCTCCTTGTGGGCCATATCCATGTTGTGGATGCCAACGAGCAGCGAGTAATCCATTATCTTGAAAGACTCCAGCACTCTGCAATCTCGCTGAATCGTCTTGATTAGGGCCGTGTAGGTGTCTGCTTCGAGACTGATTCCGTTCGGATGGTGTTCCATGAAATCCAGATCTTTGTACGTCGGCGACTTCTTCTTCATCTCCGATTTGTTCGCCTTGCGCTTATAGGTCGAACCCTTCAAATCGTACTTCAAGTGCATTTTTACGTACGACGGCAACAAGTTGTTCATCGCTATGAGACGGACATTTTTACTATTGCATTGAAAACAGTATAAGCCGAAGAACTTTGGCAGCAGTGTTCGCGGATTCTGGTTCAGGTTCATGTAATAACCCGGCAGAAGCTTTTGCAAGAACTCGCCTTCCTTATGCTGAACGGTTTTGATGATGAACTCGTCGTCGTCGGTAAGATAGAAGATGGATCCGGAGGCGCCAGGGTTGGATAACTCCCTCAACGGGGATGAACACATCGACATCTAAAACGAAAGCTGATTAGTGGCGGCGCAGTTGAACACACAGCTGGGTGTAATTACCATAAAGTCATCCGGTTGGATACCGAACAAATCACGGAAGTATCGAAACGCGATAGGCGCGTAGATCTTGAATCGGAACTCGCTGTAGTGGTGAGCGGGCGTCATGCTGGAGCCATCTGGAGGAAATGAAATCGTCTCCATCTCCCAGAAGTCCATCATCAGCAAGTCGCGCTTCGGCTTCGACGCCAAACTCCCGACCTGTTGGATGAGCGTCAACATTAGCATGGGAATATCATATAATTCGCGAGTGCATGTAATAAAAAATCGATATGCGAAGGTCACTCACCGTGTGCTGAATGCCTAATTGAATTGAGCCCATGATGGTGCTCGTCTGAATCTTTTTGTAAGTGATTTCTCCATCCTCGCCAACGCGCCGATGACCGATTTTCTTCTCCTTATCAGTTGACTTGGTGGCCGCCCGTGAAATGGAGCTGTTCACGGCACTGCCCCGCGTTACATCCAGCAACTGGAGTTCGAGAAGAAACGGCCATTAATTAATCAAGAAAGCGACAAGCAGGGAAATTTGTGTTATTGGAACAGAAAAACTTACTTCGCTTACGGCACTCTTGTCGGCCGCGCTCTTGGCTGCAAAATGTAGAGAAGCAGAAAAGGAAAACGAAATGAAAAAGGTTGGCGAAATGTTAAAAATAATGTGATCACATGGGAACAACATCAACAATTATGAGTCCTCGTACACAAGTTCGGGGCTTGCTTTTAGATTTTAATGGCACACAACTTATGACACAACTCACGCAGACACACAACAAAGGCGCTTTCGCGATGGATCGTTATGGATATTCGATGATGTGACTCATTCACATTGGTATTCAGAGAATTCCAGTTAGCGTAATCCGCTGTGAACGTGTTGTTGCTGTGGTTGCGTATGTAATGAGCTTATCAGTGTCTTGTTATCAGCCCGTCCGTCCAGCTTCCAGTACAAACAGCGACTGGAGAGCGGAGGCAGCCCGCTTCCGCGAATCAACAGAAACATTTTCGTGAGGAGAAAAGGGCAATTAATTAAAAATAGACCGTGGAGAGGAAAATTGCTTTGCATTGGACTCAGAATCCATGCATGAATCCATTCCGTCACTAACACCACGGCGAATGCGTTAATTTTTTTCAATTTTTTTCTTCTTTCTCGACTGGATCTTCATCGCTCGTTTAAGTGACTCCTGATAATGTCGAGCATACATGACTTTTAATGTTTCTGTTGATTGCGGTTCAATATACACGAAACTGTTGTTGTCGATGATTTGATCGCGCACAAACGGCGAGGGCAAGCAGTCTGATTCATGCTCATTAACATTTTCGTGAGAAATCGAGGAATTTTCTTTGCCCCGTCGAGGCGTCCGCCACATTCTCACAAGGCCTTACCGTTCTCCATCGTCAACTCCGAGTCGCGACTGCTGGCTGCCTGCTCCGAGAGCCGTGTGGAAGGGCCATCTTCGAGGATAATCTCGATTTTTTCAATTTTCTCTACAGCCGTGGCCATTTGTGTAGTTTTCACGATTATCTTAGATATTTAGTTGCGAACTTTATCACTAGAAGCTTAAGCGGTTATCCATCAACGTTAAGCAGCAATTATCGTCACCCGCGGGTTGAATTACATGTTTATCGCGATTGCAAAAAAAAGACGACGAATTTCCCGAACGCAGCCCGAGTGAGTTCAGTCGACTTGGTCGAAGCGAAGGGAGCGAACTTTGAGTGAACGAGGGGCAGAGATCGATCGAGGGGGACAAAAATCATGAAGCCAGACAGAGAAAGAAGATAAACAAACCTCCAGCTGACTTTTCATCGATTTTTCACGTCGTTTCTGAATCGAAAGCCTCAAAGAAAATTTATTTTAAGCTCGCGAAATGTAAACAAACCGTCGCGAAACTGGTTCAAATCCATTCGCAAGTGGTTCCTGCTCGCGCGCGTCATCAATTCGGCCTGCAACAGCGCCGAGAACAAACTTTTTGCACAAAACAGAGGAAAATCTCGTCCTGGAAAATTCCAACATGGATGAAAAGTGAAAAATGTGAAAATTTTCTTTTTTCTCAAGTGCCAAGCGAGTTGAGTCAGGTTGTTCGATGTGAATTAGATGAAGATGTTGGGCAGAAAGCAATCGATTAAACAAGAAAACACCCTGGCCGACTACGGGGAAGAAATGATGAATGAAAACGCGGATATCGAGTGGGTCAATAAAGTGAGTTGTCGTCTGCTGGTTGTTCCTGTTCGGGATCTAACAAAACTCCTTTTAGTTATGGGTCCGTCGACTGATGAGACTCTGCGCACTGGTTGCGCTGTTCTCTGTTTGCCTAAACACCCCAAAAACCTTTGAAAAGTATCCGCCCTTGAAGTACTTCACGTTCATTTGCGATATCACCGTCGGCGTGCTGTTCATGGCCGAAATGATTGCGAAAATCTCCCTCCGAGGATTCTGCAAAGGCGAGAATCCGTATTTCAAGAGTCGGTGGTGCATTTTCGACAGCTTCATGGTGCTGAACATCTGGGTGTCGGTGGTTCTGCAAGTGCTGGAGATTCTTAGCATTGTCCCGAAGTTCTCATCGCTGTCAATCCTCCGCTCCCCGAGACCGCTGATCATGATCAGATTCCTTCGAATATTCTTGAAATTCTCGATGCCAAGAAACAGAATCAATCAGATCTTCAAGTGAGTTTAACTTCCGAGGACTTTTGAAGTGTTTTACTCATTAATTAACTCTTTTTAGGCGATCGAGTCAGCAAATCTACAACGTGACGTTGTTCTTTATATTTTTCATGGCGCTATACGGGCTACTCGGCGTGCAATTCTTCGGTGAACTGAAAAGCCATTGCGTGTTGAACACAACGAAAATCACACGGCCAATGTCAATCAATGTTCTTGCAATACCAGACACGTTCTGTTCACTTGACCCTGCGTCGGGTTACCAATGCCCGGCTGGCATGAAATGCATGAAGACCGACTTTCTCACCAGTTACGAGCAGGGTTATCAAGGATTTGAAGAGATTTTCACGAGCGTCTTCACTGTTTACCAAGCTGCATCGCAGGAGGGCTGGGTTTTCATCATGTACCGAGCCATTGACTCGCTGCCTGCGTGGAGAGCAGCGTTCTACTTCAGCACGATGATCTTCTTCCTGGCTTGGCTGGTGAAGAATGTTTTCATTGCTGTCATCACGGAAACCTTCAATGAGATTCGCGTTCAGTTCCAACAAATGTGGGGCGTTCGCGGTCACATCCAGAGCAGCAGCGCATCGCACATGCTCATAGGAGACGACAGTGGCTGGAAGTTGATCACGATTGACGACAACAAACATGGTTCGGCGAACGAAACGTGTCATCGGATCATCAAGTCGTCGTACTTTCGCAATATTGTCATGACGGTGATCCTTGCCAATGGAATCGTCACAGCGACAATGAACTTCAAACACGATGGTCGACCTAGACACGTCTTTTACGAGAAATACTACTACATCGAAATCGCCTTCACCGCGTTTTTCGACCTCGAGACGATTTTCAAGATTTTCTGTCTCGGCTGGCGCGGCTACTGGAAGCATTCGATCCACAAGTTCGAACTATTGCTGGCCTTGGGAACGACGATTCACGTCTTGCCACCGTTCTACCCGTCAGCATTCACGTATTTCCAAGTTCTGCGTGTCGTTCGACTTATCAAAGCGTCGCCGATCCTCGAAGGCTTCGTTTACAAAATCTTCGGACCTGGAAAGAAGCTCGGATCGCTGATCATCTTCACTATGTGCTTGCTGATCATCAGCTCGAGCATTTCGATGCAGCTTTTCTGCTTCCTGTGCGACTTTACCAAGTTTGAAACTTTCCCGGAAGCCTTCATGAGTATGTTCCAAATCCTGACGCAAGAAGCGTGGGTTGAAGTTATGGACGAAACGGTGAGTTTGATCTGTTAATTATAAAACTGGTTCTAACGCAGCTTTCTCTCGTGCAGATGATTCGAACACCATTGCGGTTGACACCGCTGGTTGCAGTCTACTTCATACTGTACCATTTGTTTGTCACACTCATCGTGTTAAGCTTGTTCGTCGCTGTCATCTTGGACAACTTGGAACTTGACGAAGACATCAAAAAGCTGAAGCAGCTGAAGTTCAGAGAACAAAGCGCTGAGATCAAGGAAACGCTGCCGTTCAGGCTAAGGATATTTGAGAAATTCCCAGACTCACCTCAGATGACGATTTTGCATCGAATTCCAAGCGATTTCACTTTGCCGAAGGTTCGAGAATCTTTCATGAAGAATTTCGTGATTGAAATGGAACACGACGAGTTCTCAGAAGGTTACCGACGACCAGTATCGGATCCTTGGGAAGCAAACGTGTTGTTCAGGAAGCAAAAACCGTTGAGATTGATGACGAGAACCTTGAAAGTTCGAATAATCAGCGGGATTCTTAAGAAATCAGCGATCTTGCACATTATCAACGACTCGAACAACCAAAGATTGATGCTCGGCGACTCAGCGATGCTGCCGACTTCTGGAGGTAAAAGCTGCCTTAAATCACAAGGAACGATCCAAACCAAAGCCGGCTGGCGAGTTGACCAGAAGAAATTCGGTTCACGGTCGATCCGAAGAAGCGTCCGCAGCGGATCCATCAAACTAAAGCAAACCTACGAACACTTGATGGAAAACGGCGACATTGGCGCGACAAGCAGTCGAGTAACATCATCCCGAGTCCGACCACATGATTTGGACATCAAACTTTTGCAAGCCAAGCGGCAGCAAGCCGAGATGCGACGAAATCAACGCGAAGAAGACTTGCGCGAAAATCACCCATTCTTCGATACGCCGCTGTTCGCCATCCCACGCGAGAGTCGCTTCAGAAAAATATGCCAGAAAATCGTGCACGGCCGCTACGATGCGCCGACCAAAGACCGCAAAGTACAGTACAAAACGCTTCATAACTTTCTCGGTCTGGTTACTTACTTGGATTGGACAATGATTTTCATAACGACGCTGTCGTGCATCAGTCTGATGTTTGAGACGCCCCATTATCGTGTCATGGATCACGTGTCGCTGCAAATCGCCGAGTACACGTTCTTCATCTTCATGAGTCTCGAGCTGACGTTGAAAATCCTCGCTGACGGCCTTTTCTTCACCCCTAAGGCGTACATCAAAGACGTGGCTGCTGTGCTCGACGTTTTCATCTTCTCCGTGTCAGCGACTTTCCTTTTCTGGATGCCAACTTCAGTCCCCAGCGGATCTAACGCACAACTCTTGATGATTCTTCGATGCGTGCGACCGCTGAGAATCTTCACCTTGGTGCCGCACATGCGGAAAGTCGTATACGAGCTGTGTCGAGGCTTCAAAGAGATCTTGTTGGTATCGACGATGCTGATTATGCTGATCTTTGTGTTCGCCAGTTATGGCGTGCAACTTTACGGTGGACGACTAGCGCGGTGTAACGACCCAACGATCCATAAACGAGAAGATTGCGTCGGCGTTTTCATGCGACGAGTCTTCGTAACGAAAATGAAGCTTCAGCCGGGACCAAACGAGAGTTACCCGGCAATGCTAGTGCCGCGTGTCTGGGCGAACCCAAGACGGTTCAACTTTGACAACATCGGAGACGCAATGCTTGCATTGTTCGAAGTCCTGTCTTTCAAAGGCTGGCTTGACGTTCGCGACGTGCTGATCAAAGTTCTGGGTCCGTTGCACGCAATTTACATTCACATCTACATTTTCTTGGGCTGCATGATTGGCTTAACACTGTTCGTCGGCGTAGTGATTGCCAACTACTCTGAAAACAAGGGAACTGCACTGCTGACTGTCGATCAAAGACGTTGGTGCGATTTGAAGAAGAGATTGAAGATCGCCCAGCCGCTGCACTTGCCGCCACGTCCAGACGGGCGAAAATTCAGAGCATTCGTCTACGACATCACGCAAAACATAATTTTCAAACGACTAATTGCAGGTTCAGTTTTGGCGAACTCTGCCTTGCTTTGCGTGACTTGGATCAAAGGCGACGCCAATACCGAGCGATTAGTCTTCATTAGCGTGCTGCTGAACATGGTTTTCGTTACCGAAGTTGTCATGAAGAACATCGCGTTTACGGTGAGTTGAGATCTAAGTCACGACTTGTGGAATTTCTAACTTTTTGCTTTCCAGATCCGCGGTTACTGGCAATCGAGACGAAATCGATACGACTTGACGGTGACAATTCTAGGCGTGGTCTGGGTCACCATGCAAATTCTGCTGAACAGCGACTTGACGTACTTCCTTGGGTTCATGGTCGTCATTTTCAGGTAAGACGCAGACAAAACTCGTGGGAGTTTTAATGCAATTAAACTTATTCATTACTAGATTCTTTACGATCACCGGCAAGCACTCAACCCTCAAAATGCTAATCTTGACAGTCGCGGTGTCCGTTTGCAAGTCATTCTTCATTATCTTCGGAATGTTCTTGCTCGTGTTTTTCTACGCCTTAGCAGGCACGATACTATTCGGCACCGTCAAGCACGGCGAACAGATCGGAAGGCGTGCGAACTTTGGAACACCAATCACTGGCGTTGCTATGTTGTTCAGGATTGTAACTGGCGAAGACTGGAACAAAATCATGCACGACTGCATGATTCAGCCGCCTTTCTGCACACCCGGGCCTAACTTTTGGGAAACTGACTGCGGGAATTTCTCTGCTAGCTTGATATACTTCTGCACATTTTATGTCATCATCACATACATCGTGTTGAACCTACTTGTGGGTAAGCTTAATCGACTGTGCAGTAAAAGAACTAAAACAGATTTTGACTGTAAAATAAACTTAAGACAGCCCTTAACACCACTTTTCTAATCCACAGCTATTATCATGGAGAACTTTTCCCTGTTCTACTCCAACGAAGAAGACGCGCTGCTGTCCTACGCTGACATCAGGAACTTCCAAAACACTTGGAACATCGTGGACATCCATCAACGCGGTGTCATTCCAGTCCGACGAATCAAATTCATTTTGCGTCTTCTGAAGGGCCGACTCGAAGTTGATCCGCAGAAAGACCGACTGCTGTTCAAGTACATGTGCTATGAGTTAGACAAGCTTCACAATGGCGAAGATGTTACGTTCCATGATGTTATTAAGTAAGTTCATCGCACTCGTGAGAGAATTGAAGCTAATTTTGCACCTTTCACCTGCAGCATGCTGTCGTATCGATCCGTCGACATCAGAAAATCGCTGCAGCTTGAAGAATTGCTGGCCCGAGAAGAGCTCGAGTACATCATCGAAGAAGAAGTAGCGAAGCAAACAATCAGAACGTGGCTTGAAGGTTGCATGAAAAAGATTCGCGCGAACAATGCGGTAAGATCAATGCATCACTCAATAAAAAGCGATCCTAATTTCACTCCAATCATTTCTTCCAACAGAAACAATCAAACAGTTTGATTGCTGGCCTTCGAGCGACCAATGAGATGATGATGCGGAACGAGCAGATCGAAGTCAAGAAAGACACCGCTGCCGAGAACGACAACGATGGAAAGGAAGTCGAAAAGAACCGAAACAAGAAGTCGCAGACTGTCTTAAGTCGCTCCGACTCGACCGGAAGTGGACGCAAATTTCTGGCGCCAACTCTGTCCGACCCGCAAGCCCGTAGTCAAAAAGACCGCTTCAGTGACAGCAAGAAGAAATCGATTAAGCAGAAAAATGCGCAACATTTGCCGCATTTGACGGAAGCGACGTATCATCACACGCTACACCATCACCATCCGGGTGGCTACTACAGCGGGCATCACAACCTTGAACAGCAGCAGAACCTGACTAATCACCACGTCAATTTAGCTTTCGAAGTGCACGATTGGTGGTCGGAGCAGATGATTTTCCAAGAAAGTAGCGACGAAGAGTCGTAGAAAGGGCATGGAATGACTGGGAATCAATGACCCTTGAAGGGATTTAATTGATAAATTTAATTGGCCAGTCATTACCGCCCGGAAAGTGTTCGTAAATCCATAGAAAAAAGAAATAATTTTCTTAGAAAGTTAACAAGACGAAAAAACAAAGAAAAAAAATCGAAGTCGTAACAAACGGTTTAACACTTAAATTATGTGCCAATCTGTTCGTTTATTGTTCCTTCATGGGGTCAATCTGTTGGTGATGTCACGGTTTAATGAACTTTCATTTTTGCAATGTTTATTTCTAACGCAGAAACTTGAAAAAATATACTCTGAAGTATCTGACAAAATCACAGTTGACATCACTCAAAATTGACCCCACTCCGAGATTATCAGAATTACAATCAAAGAACCTTTAAAATGCCAAAGTATTTCTCAATCTCCACGTTGATGATCCCAACTTAAGTTGATGTGATATTTATGTTGATCTATTAATCAGTTAACGATCGAAGAATTCTATTCATTTGATGTTATTAACCACAGAACGTTTTGCTAATTTGATGTATTTATTGGTTGTTGATCGAAGAAACATGCACAATTTAACGTTGTTGAAAGGAGTGGAAATAAAAATTCACATTAAATGTTGATAAAAATTACGAGAAAGCGTTTTTAAAACAAAATTTTCCACACTCATTGTGTCCAATTGTTCCAGCAGTGTGAAACGATTCATGCGTAGAAGCATCCAAAAGCGACAAGCATCAAGATCCAAAGCTCTGATGACGGTTCTTCACATGTTTGTTTTGATTTTTCTTCATCCCAGGTCATTTTTCTCCAAGTTGTCCGCGAAGCACGTGAGAGAAGCCAACCGAAAGCGAATCTTTCCAACATGTTTTCTTCCAATTCTCTCTTGTCGATCGACAACGTCACCGTTTCTACGCTCTCGGCTTCAAGTCGCTGGTTTCTTTACCAGTTCAACATTTTACTTTCTCAATATTTTTTCTTCACAGCTCAGTTGCATAAAGTCTTTTGAGTTGTGTTGTTCAACTTGGTCTGCGATCGTGAAATAATTTTTGGCGAAAAAGTTTCGTGGACTTCAAAAACGATCAAATCACCGCGATTTTTGGACATTTTCTTGAAGATTTCTGCAATTTAACGCAGACAAGATGTGATCAACGTGAAACCAACTTGAAATGAGATCACAAAGAAGTGAAATTGTGCGACATGAAGATCACTTAAGACAAAGCAAATGAGTGCACGGAATCCGCGAGATTCTTTCAACGAGATTAAAAGCTAACAAACGGAATTAATTTGGCAACGTAACAAAACAATAAAAGTGAGTCTAGAACGCGTATTAGCATTTGATTCGACCGTAAGAAGTTATGTGGCCTTCAGAAATCGTTTCCAATTCAATGTTTTCAACTTTTTCTCTCTTTCTTCGCTGTGTTGAACATGCACGAAGTCTGCTGGCATAGAAACTGCTCAAGCCAAAGTAGGTTCCAACCGAAGAGAGTTTCGAGTCTGAAGAGAATCGGGAGGAAAACCTTCTACGGCTGATTACCACTCAATCATAATTGAGTCAGTGGCTCAAGAGGAAAAAGAAATTTTAATTAACTTTGTGGCTTGAAGAAAATTAAAAAACCGAAACTGAAAAGCACTGGTGCAAATTCGCAAAAGAAAGTCTCGGTAAAATTGTCAATCCGCTGATTTCTGCTTTGTTTTTCAAATTCGACATTATATCACTTTGCGGACATTAAACTTGTGTTAACGAGTGATCATGTTCCGCGTCCCAGCGTCGAATTTAAAATCATGAATCATTAAACTAAAAATAAACACAAATTCATATTGCGCAATTTTCTAAGGGGAAGTCCGGCGATAATGTCGTGAATGTAGTGGTTAAATACAAGACTTCTTTACTGAAGATTTTTGAAGATGTTGCTGAGAAAATATTACTTTGTTGTGCAAAGTGACACAATCTACAAACTTCCCAAGCTTCTTTGTTATTTTTCGTGTTTTTAAGCGGTCATGACCGTCTTGTAAATCTTTCAAGACTCCAAACACCTTTTAGCATCACCAAAGAAATTCTTTTGTGCTTCGTAAAAGCTGAAGATTTTCAGAACATCCAATTGATCTGTGGGTGGATGTATGAAGAGATTAATTGTGCTTTAATCAACCGCAATGCCATACACAGTAAATTCATCGTTTACCGGTTTCCAGCAGCCACATAATGAAGCCATTGCCGCTAATTGGAACACTCTTGCTCGTAATCAGTGCTGTGACGACGGTGTACATTCCACCGGGCCCCAAATTTGCCTGCCCAGCCAAGTAAGAAACCACAGCGTAACTCCAAAAAGATTTCTTTAAACAGTTTTCGAAAACATTTTTCAGAGAAAACATTTTGTTTCCATGTAAATGTGATAAAGGAAGTGATGTCGGATTGTTCGTGACGTGTGACGGTGGAAATTTGGCGAGTCTTTCGGTTGCCTTTCAAAACCTGGCAGGCCTGAACAGTTCAAAAGTCGAGGAAATCGTCATCAAGCGCAGTCACTTTTCGTCGCTGTACGGAACGCTGCTTCACCGGTCGACGGCGAGAGTTTTGAAGATCATCGACGTTCCCATCAAGTTGATTAACGAGTACACATTTTGGGGCATTAACACCACACTCGAAGAGCTCCGAATCATCAACAGCTCGCTAATCGCTTTTCCGCGGGAAGCTTTTAAGGTGTTGGGCAACCTGAAGATCTTAGAACTGAACCAACACAACATCGGCATCTTGAACAGCAATGAGTTTGACGACAGTCAATTGCCCATCAAGCTGGAGAAATTTTATGTAACGAACGGAAACATCACCGAACTCGGCACCAACACCTTCCAGCAGTTGAAAAAAGTCAAAATCATCGATCTTCATGGGAACCAAATTTCCTCGCTTAAGAAGAATCAATTTAGAGGGCTTCGCGACGCTGAAGTTCTCGATGTCAGCTTCAACGTTATCACGAAACTCGATTCGACGCACATTGCCGACTTGACGAAGCTAACGTACTGCAATGCGTCGCATAATAAGCTAACCGAACTGTCAAGGTAAGTTGGCGACAATTAAGGTAATGGCTGGAATTGATACCGTTTCTATTGCTTCTGAAGGGGCGCGTTCGCCAGAAACGCCGTTCTGAGAGAGCTGAATTTGTCTTTCAACGACATAAAGCGCCTCGACGCCAACAGCTTGCGTGGGATGAGATTCTTAAGGTAGCGAATCTTCAAATTTGACGATAATCACCGAAAAATAATTGGAAATATTTTCAGACGTCTCTACTTGAGCGACAATCAAATCACCGACGTTGGGCGCGGAACTTTTGGGTCAGTGACCAGAATTGGCACAATCGACCTGGCGAGAAATCAACTCAAGAAGGTCGAGTATCAAATGTTTGCGCAGCTTCAGTACGTCGAATTGATCGACCTGGCCGAGAACAACATCACCGAGATCCAGAAACAGTCGTTCACGGAACTTTACTTAACAAACATTAACATTTCCTACAATTCGCTGACGAAAATCGAAATCAAATCCTTCGTCAGCTGTAACAACATGACGAGTCTTGACTTATCTCATAATTTACTCGAAAGCATTCCGAAACTAGCGTTCGACGAGAATTCATATGCGTCATTTTTCGATGTTTCATACAACAGATTCACGAACATGTCGCAAATTCCTCTGCAGAACATGACCGGCTTGCGGGTCCTGAACGTTTCCTTCAACTTCATAACTGACATTCCGAAAAACACATTCCCGAAGCTGTATGAGCTTCACACGATTGACGCGTCGCACAACATGATCAGCGAAATCTCGAACGCCGTTTTAATGCCGCTTTTCTCTCTCCGGTCGTTGAATTTGAGTTTTAATTCACTGGAGAGAATAAAACCATCGACATTTGGCGCGCTTTCAACGCTGCTAGAGCTCGATATGAGTAACAACCAGTTGAAAGAGGTGTCTAGAGGTTCACTGGCCAAGCTTTCAAGTTTGCGGTTCCTGACCATCGAAAACAACAACTTGGAAGCGATTTTCCAGTTGCCAATCTCGCTGAACTATTTGAACTTCCGCAACAATTCATTAAAAGAAGTTCCGGAGAAAACGTGGCCAGTCATGAACGCGCTGCTGTCGTTGGATCTCGGCTACAATCAGATCGAAAACAATCTTAAGGGCTACTCGTTTCTTGGATTGCTGACCATGCAGACGATCTATCTCGACCACAACGGAGTGTCCAAAATCCCATACGAAGCGTTTAGCGAGATGAAAACACTTCAGTACATTCATTTGGAGGTAAATCAAAGGTTTTAATGACTTTAAATCAAAGGTTTTAATGACAATTTTCTGATGAACATGATTTTTGAATTCAAAACACACATTTTAATCCAAACAAATTCTAGAGTAACAAAATCACCGAATTGCCCAAAGCTGCTTTCGGAAAGCTTCCCGTTGTCTTCGAAGTTAATCTCCACAACAATCAGATCAATAACATCAGGTAAAGAATCCACTCGATTGCACTCAATCGATCGCATTCTGAAATGTTTTATTTGAACAGCAAAAAGGCCTTCGACGGATTACTTCAGCTTCTCACCCTAAATTTATCGAAAAATGCCATTGAGACAATACCAACGGATGCATTCTTCGGGCTGGTATCGCTGAGAAAGATGGATTTATCCTACAATTCCATGGAGAAGTTGGACAACAGAACGAACAGCATTTTTGAAGATTGTTTGAGTTTGCAAGAGGTGAGTTTTGATGACATTGGAATTATGTTTGAAACTCTGCAAAAATAATCGTCAATTTCAAGTTAAATTCTGAATCTGGCTTAGGTTCTAATTCTGTTTAAAGTTCAAGTTGGAATCTTTCAAAATTTCTAATTCAAGTTCAAATTTGAGTTCAATTCTAACAAAATTTCAATTTCCAGCTAAACCTAAGCCACAACAAAATCAGTTTCATCACACGAAAAATGTTCCCAGCAAATCCTTGGATCCCCTACCGCCTTGAACGTGTCGACCTCAGCCACAATCTCATTCCCGTGCTAACGTTCGACATCACCTTTGGTACGAAGAAACTGAAATCCCTGAATCTCTCCCATAACACCATCAACGACATCAGAAAGTACGTGATTGGAAATCTTTCTGCACTCGAAGTCATCGATTTGTCGAACAATAAGCTGACGAACCTGAACGATCCAGAAGCGCCGTTTGATCTGCCGGAAAACGTAACGAAATTGTTTTTGCAGAACAATGAAATCTTCAGAATGAATTACACGAAAGCTACGTCGTTGAAGAACATTCAAGAGATCAATTTGGAGAACAACCAGCTGGCGCATTTGAACAAGTCGCTAATCGATGCCATTAAAAATGGTGTTTCAGTTCACTTTGCTAGAAATCCTTTGGTGTGTAGTTGCACGATCCAATCGCTGAAACATTTCCTGCTGGGCCAAGCAGCTCCGCCGCCACAATATTCGGAACTTGTTTGCATCCAGCCGCGACATGTCTCGGGCATCACTCTGCACGACGTCGAAGACCGCCAGCTTACTTGTTCACAGGCCGAGAAATCCGAGATCGCTGATTTCAACCACGAGTACGAGAGTCTTCCCGACATTCGTCTTCGTGACATTTTCTTGTAAGTTTTGCTGTTATTGATTTTCCCCGTCCGCCCGAAGCTGGCGAAATTAATTTTCACTTTTCATCCATTGTTCTGCCTTTTCTCTTTTATTTTCCCAACAGCACGAGGGGTTCGCTATTTACTCAATGGTTCGTTTCATCCGTCTCAAAAGATATTGCTGACTTTTATTTACATTTTCGTGATGGCAAGAACAAAGTTTTGCTCGAAAAGACCCTCGCTTATGACACCCGAATCGGAAACATTAGCAGCTCGGAGTTGGAGGGTATCAATTTCGGGGGAAATGTCGATGTTTGCATTTTGGCGAAGAACAGCAATGGTGTCATATTGAACTTTGACTCGAATCAGTGCACGAGAATGCCATCGGACTTCAACGCCATCATGAAGAAATACAACAAGCGGCCAAGCACGTTCTTCAAGATTTTCGAGATGGACAGGAAGAATTTGGGACGGAATGCGATTGCACTGAAAAGCGGAGCCTGGAAACTTCTAGGAAATGCGTTGATTGTCGCTCTCTTAAGTATTTCGCTTCTAATTTTGTAAAATATTCGATTATTAAGGCTGCATTGTATATATATTGAAATAAAAACTGTTGAATTTTTAACTTCCAAGTAATTAGAGTCGAAACAACTGGTTTGTTGATCCAGAGACAACTCTACCAAGTTAAAGTGTTTCTGTTTAAAATAATCCCAGCTAAATTTAGCCCATTTTAAGATGTTTTCCTTTATGTTAAACTTTCTCAAAGACGTATCCAGCATGTTCAAAGTCATGATCCTTGACCCGTTTCTTCTTTTTCTGAGCTGTTTAACAAAAATATTTATAAATATCATCAATAAGTTCACTACAAGAGAGTTCGGCAAAGAATTTCGTAAAGAATGGAAAACATAATCCAAGTGGAAAAAGTCGATTGTTTGTCAAACAACTTTCCAACGATGCTTTGAAGCGGAAGCAAATCTGTTTTCCATTATTACACGCATTCACAGCATTCATAATCGAGTATATAAACGTTCTACCCCATGATTCTGACGCTCAGTAATGCTGGAGATTAAATTTACCGGGGTGAGTTTGAAAGTTCCGTCGCAAAATGTTTAGTCTTCAAAGTTTGTGCCTTCAATTTACCCTTCATGTGTGTCTTTAAAAGTTATCCTGATGAGCAATGAAAATTCTCTAAGGTCAAGTCAACAAAGATCCTACAAAGCGACGCTCCAATTCGCCAGTCCCACATGAAAAGTCTTCATTTTCCATTTTGTCAACTTTTTGACTTTGTTCTTTTGTCCTCGAAGCGAACGAGAAAAGGGAAATTTTAATTAAATTCTTCAACCGAGTTTTTTGTAAACGTTTTCTTTAAACACCAAAGGAAAATCTTCAAAATGGTTTCGGCTTCGAAGCGAACGTGGCAGCCCCAGAGAAAGTTACGACGACTCTGCCGTTGCTTTCTCTCGACGGCAAACAGTTTTTTAGGAATACAGATTCAGGCTTTGATGTTCTGTTGAAAATATTTACATTTTTCTTCTTCGTCGACTCCACGTCCCGTTCCATCGCCGACATTCTAGGGGTGACGTCAAATCAACCTACACAAACATAAATTTCCCCAAGCCCAGATTCCCTCTTTCCCTTCACCCCAGAAATTTATTTTATTACACAAACAATTTTGATTCGAGCGCCGAGTCGCATCAGAAAAGCTTCTTCTCTCATGTCATTTCATGCCAAAACTAATTCGTAGCAAAGCGAGATGGCAAAAACTGGAGAAACTTTTCCTTTTATGCCATCAGTACCATGTTTGTTTTATTTAACACAAACACCATACCAAGCGCTTGAGATTGCTCTATGTAAAGATTTCTTTTCGAGTCTGTTTATCTGCCAAGGCAAAACATTTTCATACCCGACATTTCTCAATTGGCCAATCAGGACGATGTTGTTTTAAGTTGCCATGGTGATAGTTGGCAGAAGCGAGAAGGCACGAAGTGCGCACACATACAGTCGTGGTGTCAATGGGGGACAGTCAGAGGGTTGGGTAGAATCGAAAGGAAGCAGAAGAATTCAACAATAACAAGCAAAAGTATTTTACGATAATAAAATATTTATTTATTGTACAACGAGGAGATGAGAAAGCTCGAAAGCACATAATTTCCCGCCCGCTGGCGTCGTAGCATCGCTTTGTAGCTGCCGGGTATCTAAGCTAGTCAAATTCGTAATTTAATTCTCCGATTTGAAATAAAACGAAAATTGAATGGATTTGAGGCGAATAAAAATGTTAACAATGGCAGATTCAGGATTGTGTATGTTCGTTTTATGTTTCAGTGGAAATCAAATTAATAGCTGCCAGGCACTTTTGTGTGTTTCGATTGTTTGCTGCCATTTTCCAAACGCTCGGTGCTTCTATGTTATTGATTTTTCCGCTTGTTTACCACCCAAAAAAGATTTCATTTCGAAGTTTCCACTTTTTTGCTGTCGTTCAGTGTAGAACAATATTTTTGCCTGCTTCAAATTGCTTTTGGGGTTGTTTTAGGTGACTGTCACTCGACATTACTAAGAAATATTTTTCAAATATTTTATTAAAAGCCTGGTTATGAAAGTTTTTAGGGACTACCAGTGTTGCATGTTCTTTAACGTTACAAAAAATTTGTGTAATGTTACATAGTGAGTTCATAAAATAGACCGAAATTACTGCTAGAAGCTAATAGGCATCGACTTACACAAAAGAGCTATGATCGAAGCACATTCTGGACGTTTCAAATACATTCTGGAAACAAATCATTGCAACACAGCGGGTATTGTAATTTTACGCGCTCCAAAAGGTTCTACCCGATCACGAGTCGAATCTGAATTTGAATTAAAAACTGTTTTGTAAAAGAACTTGAAATATCCTGTAATCGAAAATTTCACCACTGACGTATAAACCCTAATCCTTTAATAA
The DNA here is from genome assembly GCA_000775305.1 of Belgica antarctica. NCBI lineage: Eukaryota > Metazoa > Arthropoda > Insecta > Diptera > Chironomidae > Belgica > Belgica antarctica. The sequence continues at coordinate 64,165 of JPYR01000427.1, forward strand.
TTGAAGACCCTGGAAGTGAAGACACTCGTTCATCAAATTTTTCGTGTAATATCCTTAGAAAGATTATGGCAAATTATTTATTGCCAAAGTGAACGTTAAATACAATTTTAATTGTTGATCTCGAACACGTGCCGCCTGCGACAATTTATCCATACGTGAACCAACAATAAACGATGATACACATTCCACCGGAAAATAAATAGTCAACAAAATTAAATTTCAGCAAACATTTAATGTTGCTGATGCTGTAAAGCTAAACCTCAATGAAAATAAATATTGAGTCTTGCCAACCGGAAAGAAGCGAAGGCTGTTGCCTTTGAAAAATCTCTTTTTCATTAAATCAGAATCTCGGGTACTTCGTGGTGGTGTCGAAATGTATTCAAACAACTGGAAGTGTTGCTTAGCATCATCTAATAACATCAGATTGATGTTAAAACGTGTTAAACGGCGAGAAGACACGTGTCAGCACTTTTTATTACATAGAAAGTGATAAGAATCAATTACAGTCAGAGTGTTGGACAAATATTTGTTTCGACGAGTGTGCAGATTACATTTCTTTGAACTCATCAGCGTCACCCGCGTGTGAAGAAGTGAAATCAAACCCACTTGACACTTCACAGTGCAACGAGAATTTCAATAAAAAAAAAGAAAATTTAAGAAATATTTTTCAACTAAACATTTATATTGAATAGAATTTTATTTCAGTTTGTTTCAGGTTGAACCTGTGCATGTTTTGTAGCTGAATTGTTAAACTAGCTTTGTTTTTCTTTGCTTCAACACTCTAACTACTAAAAAAATTCAAAATTTCAACTAAAACGTTCCATCACTAGCTGAGTGTACCACAATTGCTGCTAACAAGTGTACAAGTACCACTCAACGATGCTGGAAAACATAATTCACGAAAATTTATTTATGAATTCCCGATCTGAAGCACTTTGAGTTCTGCTGATTGAGTTCCATTATACGCCACTTTATCACTTGTCGATTTAGTCGAGAAAATGTTGGGCTGTAATTTGATTTGGCTTAGATTTCAATTTTAAAATGTTTTCACTGCTGGAAACGATGAAAAAATCGAATTGATTTAGATTTTCAGACGCAATCGAATCAGCGACAAAAGGGAAATTAAATCGGCAAGCAAATTCACTTTGGTGAACCAGCATGCAGGAAAAACTTCAAACTATCGGGCAGTTGTTAACAAACAAGACGAGGGCAAATCAAATTTCAATTTAAAGCGTCTCATCTGCACAGTTTGATTGCGGAATGATTAAAAGTGTGAAATTTTGAATCACAGCATCACACAAATTGGATGGTGACAGCGATATAGCTTGAAATTTCAATTGTTTATCACTAGTTGTATGGCCGTGATTTTGCCGATGTTCAATTACTTATTTGAGTGGACATTACAAACGATCCAACACCTGACCACTTTACGTCAAAAACCGGCCACCAGGCAATGGATTTCGACAAAAAAATTAGTAAACGACACAGACAATTCGACAATGTCTAATATTTTGTCGAATGTCGTTTTGTCGATTTGTCTTTTATTTAAAATTTCCACGTGTTTTTGGGCGTAGCGGTCCAAGTTTTGCACCACGTGATCGTAAAAAGTCGTTATTTTGAGTAAACGACAAAAACGACAATTCGAAAAATCGACAAACCGTAAAAGACGTGTCTATTAGACAAATATTCATCATCATCAGGAGAGGGAGGTCTTCCGACACTCTCAACACATCTTTCAGGCCTCCGAAGGACACATCTTTCAGGACGAATATTCGACACGTCCGTACCCTGCCGGCCACTTTTTAAAAAACTGTATACTTTTAAAATGAAACATTTCATAACGACGACCACTTTTAAAGTCCCAGACAACTGCTGATATTAGAAAATTGTCAACGTGAACATGACGTTAAGAATAATTAAGCATTTAATGTATTTGTTTTTAAATAACCTCGAGCTGTTTGTTGAAGTAAGTAATCCGCTGTTGAATCGTCGCACGAAAGGATTTTTATTTCACATTTGTTAAGTTTTTGTGCACGACCCTTGAACAACAATTTATTGTTACAAGCACTCAGGAATCCTTCAGAACTGTTCCAGTGCCATGCAAAAGGACAAAGTGGCTTGAAGTCGTTGCAATAAAAACTTCCAGCAAACAAACTTTCGAGATTTATTTGTCGACGAAACTGTTTTTTGAAGGGATTGTCGTGATTATTCAATTTTGTCGCCATGCGGGGATGAAGAAGACAGAAATGTTCTGTTGCATCTTCACCGGGCTGAGAAGGCAAGCATATGACATTGATCATAAGGATTATCGAGGTTTTATTCATTGCGCAACATGAAGGTACAAGGGATTTCAATTTGGATTTTGTCTCTTTTGCTGGGTAAATATTTGCCGATGATTTTAACAGCGACAAAGTGAACATTCAAGGGTCCTGGAAAATCGTGCATCAACAACTTATTTTTGTGGAAAACAGTTTTCCAGAAAATTTTCTTTCATGTTTCAAGAACTTTGAAGTAGAAAATGCTCGAGAATAAAATGAAATGCTGTCAAAAAGATTTTTCTTTCCATTCAACTGCTTTCCTTTTCATTATGAATCATTCAACGCATTAAAACGGAAGTTTCATAAATCCAAAGCAAAAAGCATTAAAATCAAAACGAATTTTCTGCCAGCTTGAGTTTTAATAAAGAAAAGAGAAACGTTTATAGTAACCACACTGCAAATCGTGCAATCAAGAATTCTTCAACGACACAACACAGCACAGCAGAGGATTAAAGGAAAAAGGAACTCAAATCGTACTTTAATTGTTTGTTGTTGTTTAAAATGAAGGGTGGATTTGCAGCGTTTAGTGCTCGTTCATTTTTTACCCTGCAACTTGAATGAATAAATTAAACACTTGAGCTCATTGATGAAATGAACAAATTTGTGCAAATGTTTCTTTCACATAAGCAGCGAAAGAATAAAAGTGCATTAACATTTGTTGAAAACTTTGAAAACAATTTAATAGAAGTTTTGGGTTTCAACGCAACTGGGTTCAAGAATTTTGAATTTTAGGTTGAATTTGATAGCAAGTTGCCACCTACTAGTGAATTCAGATTGTTTAAAATGTTTGAGTTCAAGTGTTTTCGGCAATCTGAGAAGGGTAATGTGTTTTACTTCCCGTTCAGCTGAATTTCAGCTGAATTTTTTTTTCAG
>JPYR01000428.1:10856-21712 GCA_000775305.1 Belgica antarctica
TAAATGAAAACTTCAAAGTCCATCCATTCCACATCTAACATCACAACTCAATTCCAGTTCACCCAGAAGTTGAACAAACCTTATCGGGTATGCGTGTGACAGATTCATCATCCGGACGTGACCAAACTCAAGCACTCGTCCCAGAAGCTTTTTATTTTAAAAAATGAAATGTGTGATGTTGAAGACGAATTATTTTGTCATATTTCTTTTTCTTCGTCAGTTGGATTTACTCTCTGCTTGAGATAAGAAAAACGTTTTAAAAATTGAGTGCGTTTGATAGAAATCTGACATGAGACGTGGAACATTACTGCAGAATTTTAATAAAAAAACGACTGAAGTAAAAAGATTTTAAGGGGCAAATGTGGGAAAAGGGTTGGAAATATTAAATTCATTAACTTGCTGTTGTGTCTTGTTTAAAATGCCTTGCAGCAGCGTTTTGCTGTATTGAATATTCATTCTTTGTTTTGTTAAGGGCCCGTCAGCTTGTGGTGTCACGCCAGAAGGTCAAGTTTTGTGTTTAACTGGTTGTTATTGCTATGAAAGTGGAATTTAATTAAAATGAGTTTGAGGTTATGCTGTGTTCTGTTCGCATGCCAAACAATGTTCTAATTACTTTTTCTCGAGTTTGAGGTTTAGGGTTTGAGGATATGCAAAGTTGCTGCATTGAAGTTGAAAAGTTTGCTTGCAGTTTAACTTTGAATTACATGCAGAGCTTTTAGAACATGCTTATGAAGACAAGAACATGTAACTTAGCTACACAGCCTTGTGTAAAGTTAAGATTAAAGTTAAGTGAAAGTGAGGTGAACTTTCGACACCATCACTGCTTAACGCCCCCTAAGTTTGACTGGAAACCGGCGATGAGTTTTAAGAAAAATGATGTTATTCGAAATTGATTATCATAAATTTAAACAGTCAAGCAATGTTCACCCCATCACTTCAGTCGTTTCAGGGGAAAAAGGGGGGAAAAGCTGTACTCTTGTTTGTAATAAGGATTAAAATTCCTTCGACTCTATTTTTAAGGCGAGAAGCGGGGTGGGAAAAGTTTATGAACACGAGTTATTTGAAGAATTTCAATTTAAATATCTTTAAATTTATGTTTCCCTTAAGATTGACTTTTTGCTTTGAGTTGTTTCTGTTCTCGTGTTGTTGCGAAACGAGCGGAAAGAAAATTATTTTAATTAGAAATTAATTTACTAGCTAAGAAATGGGTGAAATTTTTGGAAAAAATTCTTTCCGCGTTTGATGTTTGAGTGAAGTTTTGAGGCGAACACTTTCTGGCGAAATCGGCGCTTGGAAATCTTCATCATAATTACACGACGCCGTGTCATTTGGCTGCTTTTTGACGGCACAAATCTAATTACGTCTTAATTACAAATTGATGTTTGCATTGCATGGCCTTTGATGCAGTGCACCGTGACGTTGCCGCTTATCAGTTTTTTGCACTGATTGGATCGACCTGTGCAGAAGTATAAAAGCACTGGGGAGACAAAGTTGACTTATCATTAAAAGTTTTGAACTCAACAGTGAAATATCAACTCTCTAAATGAATAAGTTTGCAATGTTTGTCTTTCTCGTTTTACTTTTGGTCCAATTTGCTTTGGCTAAGCCTTCAGGTAGGGAATGACAACGAAATGCAAAGAAAGTTGCTGAAAATTCACGAAATTCTACGAATTTTAAATTCAGCACAAGGCGGTGAATCTGGAGCGGGACCTGGAGCTCCAGCTAGAGGTGGTGCTGGGGCCAACATGGGAACTGGATTTGCGATGGGTGGCAACATGGGGGCTGGAGGTAAGTTTTCAGTCGTTCGGAAAGGCCAAAGTGTACACAAATTTCAGTTAGTTTTATACACAAACTGCACGCTTTAAACTATCGCAACGTTTATTTTTATCCAAGTTCATTTGGAAGATCGTTTGAAAACATTTTTCTTTCGGTCAGGTTTCGGTGACATAATGTCCAAGATGGGAATGCCCGGTGGCCGTTAAGAATGATTTCTGCTGCTGTAAACCGTGATTTGTGGGACAATTCTTAAGACACATTCTAATTATTATGTACAGTTCAACAATTAACATGAGAATAATAAAACGCATAACATTTATCACAGCATAAATTCTTGTGTCTTAAGTTAATGAAGCCGTTTCTGAAGAATTATCACATAAAGTCTTTATGTGTTTGTGGCACATTCAATAATCAGTGGAAGACTTAATAAAAATCATCATCGACCTGTTCCAGAATTCTTCGAAACAAAGAAATTCAATAGGAAATCAATATCGAAGAAATTCTCCCAAAAAGTTGTGCTAAGTGTCAGAAAAATGTCCAAAATCACCCGAAAAATCAATTAGCAAGCATGCTCGGTCACACTTCCAACGAACAATTCCACATTTCATCATTAAAATCGCTTTTATCTCATGTCCCAACATAAAAACTTCCGAACGCATTCGTTCCGATTTTCTTCTTGTTCCGCTGCCGATGTTCGTCGTTTTCTTCTTCTTGCTTTTCTCTTATTTAATAATTTTCTTTACCAACTCCGCAAAATTACTTCACCGAGCTTTAATCAACCACAGTGAATTAACCGGATTAATTGAACGTCTCGACGGAGAAAGTGATTTGACGTCAGGTTTAAATTGGTGTTAAGCCGAGACGACGACACAACCAGAATGTGCTGTACGCCGTGATCGTCTAGTGGTTAGGACCCTACGTTGTGGCCGTAGTAACCCAGGTTCGAATCCTGGTCACGGCACTCGATATCTTTTTTGCTTTTTTATTTGTAAAAATGTTTAGTTACACTTTTAAAACAAATTTATATTTAAAAAACAAATTTAATTAAATATTTTTGTTTTGTCTGTCGAATCCGTAGGAAAAAAAATATTTTGTCTTGTTTGGTTTTGACTGCCTTAGTAAGTTTTTGTTGATTTGAAAACATTTCCAGAGATTCAATTGCAATGCAATCGCTGCCCGTCGAGATTCTGCTGGAGATTTTCAAATGTTTACCAGCGAGTGACTTGCTCGAGCTGACAGAAGTTTGTGTAGCATTCCGAAACTTGATATCCGGTTCAAATCTTGTGAGAAAGCTGGGATTGAGGTTTCGCAAGCTGAATGGCGACAGAGCGACCCTGGGAAGTCGTCGATACGTGAAATTGCACATTGGATTCTTACGGCCGAAGGTTCATCACGTGTTGCTGGACCGAATGGGCTCGGACCTGACTTCGGTGGCGTTCAGGAACTGCAAGCTGAAAATTGACGTGATTCGAGCGACTCTTGTGCTGTGTCCAAACATATCGGAGCTGGTTTTCGATAACTTGTGGCTGTCTGATGTGCCGAAGCTGATCAAAGGCCCGTTCCCATGGCTGGTCAACGTTAAACTGTCGTGCACGAACAGCGATCCACGAGTTTTCCGGATTCTTCGAGATGTTTCTCTAAAGGAGCTCAAAATGTACCTGACCAGCACCTTTTTCAACGACTTCAAGGATGTTAAACAGTTCCTAAGCGCACAGACGAGCTTAAAAACTTTGAGCTTCAACGGATTCTATCGAACGAACCTCTTTGAAGACAGCGAATTGAACACCGTCAAGTTTAAGCTGAAAATGTTCACGATGAAGCACGCTTCGTTCCTTCGAACAGACCATCTCAAGAGATTTCTTGCTGGCCAGATTGCATCTTTAGAGACAATCCAAGTGTCCGAGATTGAAAACTGCGACTTGTCAGAGATTCTGAGCCAATCAAATTGTCTGAGCAGTCTCAACGTTTCCAAAATGCCTTTAAACTGTCTGGAACCGATGAGGAGCGTCGGTGAACTCGAGATCACCGACCACAAATCACTCCACAAAGAGATTTTCCAGAATTTCCCATGCTTGAAGCATCTTCGACTCAATTGGATGCGTAACGATTGGTTTTCAAAAGCTGTTTCCGAGAATTTTCAAGAGCTTGAGACTTTGTACGTCGACGGCGGCTCGACTGAAGACTTGCGGCTGCTTAATCTGAAGAAGTTGACGCTGAGAAATGTGAACAAAATGCCAACGAAGGATTTATTAAGAAACATTGAGGAGCTTTTAGTGGAAAAATGTTACTTTGTGAATGGTGAGTTCGTGAAGACAGTCAAAAGCGATATGAAAAACCTGAAAATCCTGACAATCGTCAACTGCGGTACTATTCAATACGACAAACTGCACTTTAATGTGCAGCAAAGCTGAAGTTATTCAAAGAAAATAAATTTAAATTAAACTAGAATATTTTATTCTCCTTCCAGTCAGTGGCTGGGATGAGATCTTAAGTGAGAATCGAGTTCGGTCTTCCGCATGAAACCCTTGCAGCAACCAGTTTGATTGCATTTGAATGGCCGTTCGCCAGTGTGCTTCATTAAATGTCGCTTTCGATCGATATAGTGCATGAAAGCTTTGTCACAGCCCTCGAAGGTGCATGGATACGGTCGCTCGCCAGTGTGGATTCGCTAAAATAATTAAATGGCGAGTTGAATCGAGATTTTACGAAGAAAACTACAAGAGCTTGAATAAATTTAAGAAAACTTTTTACCTTGTGTATCAAATAGTTCTTTTTTCTCGAGAAACTCTTCGTGCATCCTTGAAACTCGCAGTGGAATGGCGTTTCTCCAGTATGGTGCTGCCGGATGTGATCATTCATTTCGTATTTCTTGTAGAAACCTCGTTCACAAAGATTGCACAAATACTTCCGCCGGATATGAACATTGTGCATGTGATTGAAGCAATAACTTTTTAACCGAAAGGAATTGCCGCAGATATCGCAGTGGAATTTTTTTGAGTCCAAACTTCTTGGTTGTGAGTCGACTAAATGTTTTTCTTCGTGGTTTTTAAGGGTGACGAGTGACGACAAGATTTTTCCGCAGATTGCACAAGTGTGGTTCGGTTTCTGTTTAACAGGACTTTTCGTGTGCTGGTTTTTTATGTGCAGTTCCAAGTATTCTTTGATCTTGAACCTGAAATTGAAGAATTTGTCAGCACATCGACCAAGAAACCTTTTTCACACTTGCTTTTTCCCACACATTTCACAAGGCAGCAGCTCTGACTCGGGCACAAACTCGTGCTTGACTCGAATGTGATTTTTGAGTCGGTGACTTGAAGCGAATACGAGACCACACTCGCATTGGTGAGCTGCGTGCTTCACCTGGCGAGTTGCGAAGACTCGTTTAGGTGACACAGGAAGCGGAGTTGACTCGATTTCAAGATCGAGAATGTCGTCTTCCTCAATGAATTCCTCGACTATGTCTTCAACATACTCAATGAGCTCTTCATAGTCTTCGTCAGCAGCGACTTCAAGCTTCGATTGCATCTCGTCGACTCGTTTCTTGAAGTAAAGTTCGGCAAGCAAAGCGACTTTCTTGAGTTTCGCTGCATTCGTAAGATCATTGGCGCACTTTGAACACACCATAGCCGGTCCTAGACTGCCGTGCTCGATGAACTACAAGGCAACACTGGTTAGGCAGGCAAATTTGATTTCATTTACTCACGGAGATTCCGCAAACGAAGCTTAAGTTTGAAGAGATGTTGCCATCGCTCAATATCAAGTTTTCTTCAGTGCCTAGACACACCCGGCAGATTCGCATCTTCAAGTCCTTTAATGGACTAACAAAACAATAACAAATCTTGTCAGAATTCTTTAAAGCATTCAACAGCGGGAACGATTGTGAAACGAAACAGTTCACAGAAGGCTCTGTTTTGTGGGAAGCTGAAGGAGCGGAAAGGCTACGGTCGAAGGCTGTGAAAACGACTGTTGAATGGTTTTGGCAAAGGCTTACGGCAATTCAAACCTTGAAATTTTATATCTCGAAGTGGTGTTCAGTTAGAATTTTCTGTCAAATCCATTCAGAGTCAATTTCTGTGCCGTTTTAGTGCCTGACCAGCCGAACTCATCAAAGTTTCCAGACTTGACATTAACGAAAGCTTCGGTTATCGACATTTGTACAGTTTGAACTTCAGTTCTTCGTGAAATTTTGTTAAAATTGATCTAGAACAGACAAGCTCTGTTTGTTCAGTGACCGCGCGTTTGAGTGGATATCCAGCGAGTCAGTGCATGTGAAGACGAACGAGTCCGCAAGTGTACGGATGACGAAGTGAAGCGCATTATAATCGCGACTCGGAATTTTCTCACATTTTTCTTATTTAATCAAGTGTTAATGTCTGCAATGTCAATCTCTACTTATCAGTAAGTGTCCTCGTAGTGCATTGTTGCTATTAAAGTGTTGCATCGACCGTTCGCGGCCCAAATGCGAGCGATGAATCGGAGAATTTGCTTCTGCGAGTGATTTTCGAGTTTGGCTAAATTTTCAGTGTTTCTCGCTCGGATTTCTTGTGCTGGGTGCGATCGGGTCTTTGTTACCCCCCAAAATAGTATTGTTAACCATGTCCACCGCTTCCCTTCCAGACCGGTGTAAATGCGACACATTCATAAAATGACATAAAGAGTGACGCAAAAGTAAACGTTTAAGGAATTCTAACTCGGCTGGAGCACGTCTCCAGACCCCAAAGTGATATAAGCGGACGTTAAGTGATGGAGAAGGCCACCAAGAGTGCAAAGTCGCAGTTGAAAAAGTCAAAGAAGGCGTCAAAAACGTCGCCCGGTGGCAACCAGAAACTTGTCGAGTACTCTGACGTGTCCAGCAACGAGCTGTCGGCCCCGGAAGCAGGCGAGCTGCCCTCAGACGGGCTTTCCATCGTCAGTGATGACGAAATATCCACCATCGGCGCCGCCAGCACAAACAATAACAACAACAATTCCATCTATGAGCCGATCGACGACGACGACGAGGAGCTGGAGAAGATGATGGACGGCGACGCGTTCAGTGACAGCTTCGATGAGCTGACCAAGCGCAAGAAAAAGACGAAGAAGAAGCGCAAGAAGCTGAAAAAATCGAAGAAAAGGAAAAAGCAGCGGCGCTCGAGCGAGGAGTCGATTGAGGAGATAAGCGATGACGAAGCATTGTTGGACAGTGCCGACGGTGATAAGACTAGCAAACGGCCTGCCGAAGGCGGTACGCCCCCGCTCGACCAAATCTCCTTCACACCAAAAAACAAATTCAACAGTTACACGCCAATCTCGCCGGGAACGTCGCCCATCCTGAACGCAAGTCCAGAGAGCCTCTCCGACGCACCGCCGGGCACGACCAATCCATCGAGCAAGCGCAACAGCTACCGATCACCTCATACACCGCCATTGCCTAAGAAGTTGGCCGACGAAATATCTCGCAGTCACGGTGGCGCATCAGCCGGCGGTCGTCATTCTTCGATATCGTCTAGCCCCTCCCAGAAAGCATCGACGAAGAAGCGTCACCCGTCACCAGAGCGGGAACGAACGAACTCATATCGCAAGCGGGCGCACAGTCGGGACAATTCGCCTTATGACTACGACAGCCGACGATACCGAGAGAGGGATAGAGAACGCGAGCGAGAACGGGTGTCTTCGCCGTACAGCAGTGGCAGGAAATATCGCGACCGAAGGAGACGGTCAAGGTGAGTTCATTTCCAAGCCATATCTCCAGTTTTAACGAATATCCCATTTTAGATCATTGTCAACACCACCACGCAAGAGAAGCCACCGCACACGCTCTCCGCCAAGATACCATCGATCTCCTTCGCCCGCTCGACGAACACCCTCGAAATCACCGTCGCCTTCGCTTCTCGCCAAAGTTGTGCCGAAAAAGTCAATGAACATCAAAGACACGTCTCTGTTCGCGGAGATCGTAAAGGCCAAGCACCAGCGAGCAAAAGTGTGGAAGGAGTGCGTGTTGCTGAACGACGCCAAGGACGACTTGAAGGTGATTAACGTCGATGGAAACGACTCCAAGGCGCCCAACGGCGATCTTAAGGACATTCCGATTCCGCCATCCTCGAACGGAGTCGACAAGTCAATGCCTGTTGATTCGACAGACAACGCGGTGCCACCACCGCCGCCACCTGAGTCCCATCCGCATGTGATAAAGAAGAGTAAAGCGACGGAACTGCCGATGCCGCCAGGCATTGTCGTCCCGGCTGATGTCAAGACGCCGTCACCTCCCAAGGAGTGTGCGGGCCCTTCAAAGAAGATGCGGTTGCTGGACATGCCCATGCCGCCGATGATTTCCGGCACCGAAGACCTCAGCAACGACGAAAATGATGCAATGTTTGGCCGCAAGAAGGTCGCCGTTCGGGGCAACGGCACTGCAAAGACCACGCGACCGAAAATAATCAATCGTAGGCGTTCAGACAGCTCCGTTGGCAATTGGGGCGAACGATGCGTCGAAGTCTTTCAAATCATGGCACAAATTGGTGAAGGTGAGCACTCACTGGATTTACACAATTCGGCTCTGGAGGAATCTGAACACACTGGAATTGCGACTTAAAATATTTTTCTTTCCAGGGACATACGGTCAAGTCTACAAGGCTTGCGATCTCAACACGAAGGAAGTCGTGGCGCTCAAGAAGGTGCGGCTGGAACATGAGAAGGAAGGCTTCCCGATCACGGCCGTGCGCGAGATCAAAATCCTTCGTCAACTGAACCACAAGAACATCGTGAAGCTCCGTGAAATCGTGACTGACAAGCAGGAGGCCGTCGACTTCTGCAAAGACCGCGGAGCCTTTTACCTCGTGTTCGAGTACATGGAGCATGATCTGATGGGGCTGATGGAGAATGAGAACGTCGAGTTCAAAGAGCTCCACATTGCAAGCATCATGAAGCAGCTGCTGCGCGCGCTCAAGTATTGTCATGAGAAGAACTTTTTGCATCGTGACATCAAAGGCAGCAACATTCTTATGAATAACAAGTGAGTTGATGGTGTTATGGTGGGAAAACGTGAGCCATATGGTGGCATTTTAGTTTTGGAAAAAGCTTGTGTGATAGTTCAATCACCTTCAAGGCGTACTTGGAATTAATTGTTAAGGTTTTTCAATGCGAATCCAACTGAATCGACTAACAATTCATCTCTTTCTCTACAGGGGTGAAGTAAAACTTGCTGACTTTGGGTTAGCACGTGATGCCGAAGACCGCGAGCGTCCTTACACCAACAAAGTAATCACGCTTTGGTTCCGCCCTCCAGAGCTGCTTCTTGGAGAAGAAAAGTAAGCTGGCATTTCACTTTATTTTCACTTCCACCTTCTAAACTGACAATTTTTCTTAGATACGGACCTTCAATTGACATTTGGAGTGTCGGCTGCATCCTTGGGGAACTCTTCGCTAAGAAGACGCTGTTTCAAGGCAGCTCGGAGCCGCTTCAGCTCGAAATAATTTCCCGTCTGTGCGGGTCACCCACGCCGGCTGTCTGGCCGAGCGTCATCAAACTGCCGCACTTCAGCACGTTGCTGCAGAAAAAACACTACCGAAGGCGGCTGAGGGAAGAGTTTGCGTATATGCCAGACTCAGCGCTAGATTTGTTCGACAAAATGCTCACGTTGGACCCAGAGAAGAGAATCACGGCCGATGATGCGCTCAAGAGTCTGTGGCTGAAGAACATCGAACCGGAAACGTAAGTTGAACAAAAAGCTGTGATTGAACAGTGAATTGAATTCGTTTTTTCCCACCCACAGACTCCCGCCACCAGACTTACCCAGGTCCCAAGACTGTCACGAGCTAACCAGCAAGCGGCGCCGCAAGGAACTGCGTGAGCAGCAGGCAGCCGCCCTGCAGAACCTAGGCAAGCTAGCAAACGCAGACCTCGGACCGCCTTAAGACACTTCCCTTCGCTCTGCTCTTTTCCACATCTCAAGTCTCTTCGATTAGATGATTCGCCCTAGTTAAGTTTTTTAAGCAATTTAACAGTTGGATGTGAAACACAACACAAATTGAGAGGAATCCTTTAATGCATAGTGTTAGATTTTTACATAACGAGAGAAGAAATTAAAAGGCATTAGTTAGTCAACAACTGATTGTGAACATTAAAAAGGAACAATTGTAAATAAAATCAACACAAACGTCTAAAAATTGCTGGTGCTTTTGATTGGATGGGGTTTTGAAAAGAATAATTATGCAACTAAATGCAACTTGGAACGTTTTTGATCCTTAAAACTAGATGGAGTTTAAGAAATGGCTGTCAGCGAATACAAGCGCCAAGAACTTTATCGCCCTAAAGAAGTTTTTTCTGAAATTTTTTAATACACGTCTCCTAACTTGTTCACTTCCAGCTGCCACAAATTTCACTTTCAGCTTTGCCGTTGTTGAGATGTTGACTTACACAATCTTCGATTACGCCGGTTTTGAAATTGAACCAGTTTTAGTTGCTGCTGTTCAGTTGTCCATGAAGCAAAGAAGAAAGCAGCGCTGTGCTGTGCGAACAATTTGTTTCTTTCGATTTTAAATTAACTGCAAAGCCAGTTCGATTCAACAACTTGTGAACGCTTCCAGCCGTGATCGTCTAGTGGTTAGGACCCTACGTTGTGGCCGTAGTAACCCAGGTTCGAATCCTGGTCACGGCACAAGGATTTATTTTTTGTTTGAGTTGAGTTGAAGGGTCTGTGGTAGCTTTAGAGATTGATGATTTTCAAGAAGATTTTAAAGGTCAAATGGTATTGATCTATATGGATCAGTATGTGGTCCTTCAAATTGTTGATCGTCTTAAATCATGCACAAAAACCAATTTAGTTTAAAGCTAATTAGAACAAAATTTGAAAATTGAAAAATACACTGCCTGACTGCGTTTGTATCGGACATGCTTCTAGAGTGTTTCTTCAATTTCTATCGTTGAAAAATCTTCTACGAAGATTCAAATCACACATTTTCAGCGTCGAAACATAGTACTTAAACTTCTAGCGTCATAACCATCAAAAATGTTCTTCGGACCCATCAAAAATGTTCTTCAAACCCATCAATAATCAACTCTTATCTCACCAGACCCTTCAAACTCAACCTAATCTAAAAAG
>JPYR01000428.1:48344-59268 GCA_000775305.1 Belgica antarctica
CTCACCCTGGCTACACCCCCGCATAAATCAAACACAACGTCTCACAGCACATTCAGCGGTCCAAAAGTTAAATAGACATCGAGTGAAGGCACAATGATAAAAGACAAAGCAAATAGAAACTTCAAATAGCAAACCCACTTCAAGGAAGAAAACCCGCCGAGAAATAAAGGATGAAAGAGATACTTAGTGATAAGGACGGCGATGTGAGGTGGTGTGTGAAGACAGCACACAAAAAGAAAAAGATAAAAAACGTGTTTAAGCATCGCAATCGTTTCTTTTACCAACATCTTGTGATTTTCTTTATATTCTCTTCAACAAATTTTCATTTTCTTTCGCTATTTTTCATCCTTAACAACCCTTCAGATTTCCCCGTCTTCAAGGATCCACTTTTTCCTTTCTCTCTGATTTTCCTTCCTTTTTACGCGCGGCCTCTCGAATTCATCGTCGGTTTGTATTTTGTGATGACAAAAGCAGTCGTTTCGTGTTTTTTCCATTTAAAAATTTTCTTTGTTAATTTTCTCTCGTCTTTCTTCATTCCTTTGAAGATAATGATTAAGAAACTCGCCTAAGGATACAAAATCTATTACGCTAAGACTTCGCCTTGAGTAGCCAGCGAGGGATGAAAAAGCGATTTCCGTTCCTTTCACAAACGTTTCCACTTTTGTTTCGCTGGATTCGAGAACTTTTAATTTCCCAAATTTCTTCCAGAGTTTTCAGAGACGTCAGGCCACTCCCATCGCACCGTCGCATGTATTGGTTTAAATGAAGAGTTATCGACGGAAGGGTTGATGCGACGACAACAGAATAATTGAAAGGGTTGAAAAGAAGAAATTGAAAAAATGGAGATTGATTTGATGTTGAAGTTTCATCCGCCAATCGAAAGCTGGTTCAGTGTACTAGCTGTACACAGAAGGGAAATCGAGATGAATAGCGAATTAAATAGTTCGAATCCTACAAACGAAATAAGTTTATGAAGTTTAAGTTTTGCTAAAATTGTTTAACAGTACGACTTGTACAAATTCTAACCTCAAAACTCATTTCATTTTAACCTCAAGTGTACGAACATCCTAAAACATTTTTAAAACTGTGATCATGTAACCTCTGAATCTTCAACCACATCCAAAAATCTTCCGTTCCATCTTCACAGTTTCTTATCTCCATTCACCCACAGCAGCTTCTGCCTGAATCAAAACAAACAGTACAAACAAACACAATCCATCACCTTGGACGACGCTTCAATTAACCGACGTTCTCGTATTTCGTCGGAAGTTTGAGCTGGAATCTAAGTCGATTCGATGATTCTGCAATTTTCATCAGCATCAGCAACCCTTCATTACGAATTCCATCTGCACAGTTACACAAACTTTTAATTTTCAATGCTTCGGAGATGTGATCGGACAGAGGTCAAAGAGCGCATCAGGGGTTGACATGGAAAGGGGAAAGAAGGAAGCATCTACTAACCGGCATCAATTCTTCCCTGGAAATAATTGCGCTTGAATTTCCTTGCACGCTCAATCGTGCTGTGTGTAATTCTCGTTCCTTTTTGTCTGTTCTTCGGCTCATTCCACTGCAACTCAACCCCGAATCGTCGAAGGGGTCGCTCGATTTTTTATGCTAAAAATTATTTTAACAGTTTTACGGAAACTCTCGAAACATTTTGTGAATAGAGAAACGATGAAAAGTGAGAGTTAACGTGACAGATGTTTATGCAACGATGTGTTTGAAGTTTTATTCAGATGATTTTTCATTTCGTTCATTAATTAAGGGTTATCGGGTTTGTATTTCAGTTCTGGGTGGAAAAGTGTTTGATGTTCGGTTGTGACGCTAGAAAATGCTGAGATGTTGTTATTTATGTTGGTTGGGTCAGGAGTAAGAGTTTTTTACTTCGGAGATAAATCAAAACGTTTTGAAAATCTTCAATAATTGTTGAAGTTCAAAGATTTGTCCTCAAGATTCAAAATTTGTTGTTACATTTCTCCGGAACGCACCCCTTTAACCATCTTCAATCGATTTATCGTCCATCGAAGTTCTCTTCCTTCCAACTTTTAACCCCATATTATAAACGAGAACAGATTCGCATCAAAATCAACAGCGTATGACATTTGTGTGCTGTTTCGCTGTGTGCGAGCTTGAGGGTGGTGCGGGCATCGGTCTTTTTCAGTTACTTTTTTCGGGTGGTTTGATGATGAAATTTATGAGGGTGAAAAAGGAGAAAAAAGCGGGCAGAGAAGAAGAAGAAACATAAATCATGGAAAACTCAAAGGGGTGAATATCATTTGACGGCCATTTTTGTTGTTTTATCCAGTTTTTATGTGAATTTTATGCGCTACAGCTCCTTGACTCAAACTCAACAAGGGGAGAAGTTTCCAGGAAGAAATTTCCGATGCTAATAACAGTCCCAAAAGTTCTTTCGAATCGATTGAAATTGCCATTAATTGCAGCAAGCGATTTGAAACTGTTTCGTTTTCCCTTCTTTTTGGGGCAGTTTATCAGTGACGTGTACTAAGAATTGACGTGATTTTAAAGTCTTTGATTTTATTGATCAAACTGTAAACTCAATTCCATCAACAATTAGTGACCAAACATACCAAATCACCCCACAGTCACCGTATCCGTGATTAGTGCGAGTGAAAAAATAATTCACAATTTTGTATGCATGCTGCTGCATGTCTGAATGGATTTGAATGTCCTGTGAAATCGAACATAAAAGACCCGGCAGTGAATTTGGCGCAATCAAACGTAAAAGGGATGAAAGAAATGCTTTATCCTTCATCTTCATCTCTTTTCCCTTTTCTGGTCATTTTTATGCATTTTATTTCCATTGTGCATTGTGCCCAGCAAGCTGCATCGTGTATAACATTGAATAATAGATTATCCCTTTATGCCAATGCAACCTTTTGTCGTCCCAAGAAACATTTTTGAATAAAAAGAAATCTTCAAGAAAATCATTCTGCTTCAACTTTCTCAAGAATTCAGCTTCAAAGGAAAGAAAAATCAATTTCTGGCTGTCACTGGATATTTAGCATGACAATTTTACATAAAGGGATTGAAATTGGTTTTTCTTTCTTGGACAAACCTCTCAATCAAGGTTCGTGTAATTGAAAGTTGTCGGGTTTTTGGGCTTGAAGTTGATGGAAATTGAGTTTTCGTAGTGGACAAAATACATTTTTGTAAAAATTTCTCTTGAAATATTTTATTTACTATCGCTTGATGTTTTTTTTTCTTTTTTTTTAATGCTTATTTATTATTTATTGTCGCTTGATGTTGTGATGTTATCATTCCTTATACAATTATGCCCAACTTTGATTTAATTTACATTCATTTTCCATTCTGTTTCAACCTCAGTTCACTTTCAATCCCGTTCTACCAAAAATAAGACTTTAATGAACTAAAACTTTGAAAAACTTGCAGGATTGATAAAGGGAATATAAAAAATAAATTGTGTTTAAAGCACGAGCCGATCCATTTCCATCCCACAAATCAAACTCAACTTTCCACTCTTTAAAATCACCTTGATCGCATCTTAAACTCTCGACGATGATTCGACATTTTTAGTGCTGTAAAAAAACCCAAATTACCGCCATAATTCTTCTTCTCAAAAACTTTTCCAGATCTTCTATCAAAATAGCTTCCATTTCTCGATCTCCCCCCGTCCAAACTATTAATAAACAAAAAAGTTCAAGTCTTCAGCTATTAACCAACTGCATTTCTTCAAAAGTGTGAAGAGAACAGTTTCTTGTCTGTTTTTTATGATGCGCACGCGTCTTCACTAATTTCTAGCGTCGTTCTTGTGGTTTCCAGTTCCCCCTTCTTACAATTTTTTATTGTCTCAAGCTTACTTCATTTTTTACCGAGGTTTCTTGGTGTTTTTTTAGGGATCTGAAGGTGATGTCTTGGCTTCTCTCTGCAGTCGACTTTGTCAATTTATCTTGTCATGAAAGACCTCGTGCATAGAGTTGCGTTCGTTTATGTTTATTGTTGGGCCATAAAGCCGAGTTCTATCCCTCATTCCACCTTTTAAAGTTCTTTTTATGACAAAAAATGCTTTTTTATGTAATCGAAGAGTGTTTTTACAACATCTCGTTGGCTTTGTTGTTGTTTTTTAGGGAGAAGAAGATGAAACTGTAAATAGAATTAATGAGATTTTCGCTTCCAAAGAAATCGGAGAAGGAAGAGTTTTTTAGGAATTAAACCGGGGAACGTTTTTTAGGGGTAAACCCTCAAGATGATTCAACAAATCGAACACGCGCCGTGACTGCATCTTTGTCGAGCTTGATGCCGGCACACTCGACGTTTCTGGCCGGTTTTGAAGAAAAGGGGAAAATTATGTTGGCTGAGTTCTTAATTAAACGGGAAAGGGAGTTAACTAGCCGCGACGAACCGGCTGAGAGAGTGAGTGAAGGCGATAATTCATAAATTAACGTCACGATTGACCCTCATGTGCTTGTTAATTCCATTAACAATGTCGATTTGATAAGATGACTCCAAATTTATTCGATTTCCAAACATTTGATGGAAGCTTCGAGTGACATGGCAGGTTTGGATTCACATCATCTCGCAGTCACCGCAGAAATCATGTCGCAATCAAATGATGTTGACAAATGGCCCGTTTATCTCCAGACAAAAAACTTCAAAGTAGTTTTCGACCATTAAGGCAATTGCCATCATCATTACAATTCGACTTTCAAGGATTTGCAACTGGCCAGGACAGTTTTTTCACTTTTTTATCGGAGAAGAACTAAAAAAGTGGACATTTAAGTGTGCGGAAGGTTTTCCCTTCGATTGCCTGGTGATGGCTTAATAGATAAAATAACTCATCAGTCATCGAGTCTTCTTGACTGCTTTTATGAAGTGATAGAATTGTATGCATCGCTTCAGATTGTTGCTAGGAACGTGGTCAGCTTCTGTACAACGAGAACGAAAAAAATTCAGGTTGTACAATACTTAGAAATTGATAAACTGCTTGTTTCAAGATTTAAATCTACTGCGAAATTCTTTACAAGAATCTCTTTTTTGACTGTTTTAAAATTGACAGTTGACTTGTAAGTTTGCAGTGATTTGCAGCTAACATCTTTATGTTCTCATGTCTTTATTTCCGAAGTTAGAAAGCTTGCACTAGACTGTTTTTTTTCCGTTGTAAAATCCGATTGTAACTTGTGTACAATATTTATATACTTGTTGAAATTCCTCAATAAAGTATTATACATTTCTATTTATTAAAATTGTTTATTGAAATATTTATTAAAGTTATTAAAATATGACTAAATAAAAATGATGAAAATTAAAAATATAATTTTACACAATTTTCTCCGGCGTCGTCGACAACAGTCGATTCAAACTGACTTGACTCGAACTTGACTCAATTGTCGAGGGGAGAACCAAATTTCTTTCTTTTCCATCCGTTCTCAGAAACAAACAAAACAATATTTTAATTTTTATTAAAACAATTCCAAAGTTGGTTCTATAGACGAAGAGTGACCGAATCCGAGATCGGAAAGTTGTCCTTTACGCGTTAATTGTGAAGTTTCGCCACTGCCACTCGAATTGAACGTGCACGACGAGTGTTACTAAAAAGATGCTGAATCAAGTGAACTCGACCACCGAGGCCAACTCATCGGGGCTGTTCCTGAAGAAATATTTGGACTACATCGAAGACTTTCCTGGTATGAGGACGCTGCCCGCTTAGAAACCAAGATTAATTGACGTTTTTGTGTTTTAGATGACATCGCTAGGATTTTCTCGATTTGCCGTGAAATCGACATCGAAACCAACAGTGAGTGCAAATTAATGCGTGCTTTGTACCTTGAGTAAAAAATATTTCATTCGTAGACATTGTGAACGAGGCTGACGAACTGTCCCAGAAAATCGTGAGTGCAACGGGCGACAAAAAAACGAAACTTTACTCGCGGTTACATACGATTCTGATCAAACTTCAAGACTTCAACGACGATAAAATCCACTACGGTCAAATCTTATCAGACATGATCGAGACTAAGTTCCGCGCTGTCGACCGTGACTTCCAGAACAACGTGAACAGCAAACCGGAGCGGATCCAAAGCCCGGTACCATCGTCATCGTCGACCGCAAGGAACGCGTCGATTGTGCAGCAAGTTTTGTCGGCGCTTCCGCTTAAGAACACGTCCGCGCCAGGCTCCAACATGAGTTCCAGCACCAACAACAGTGCATCCGAGAACAACAACGGCAACGGAAGTGGTCAGGACAAGTCAACGAAAAGAATTCGGCGCACCCGAACCGACACAAACCTTGACGTCGAACGAGTTGAAGTGCCAATCAAGGTGGAACCGACGACGGTGAGAAATTGCGTGGGCTTGAAGTCCAATTGGATCGTAATCTTGACTTCATTTTTAGAGCATTCAGCCCGCACCACCGGTCCAAGCACCAGTAGTGACTGTTAAGAAAGCCGCAGCCGGTGCAGTCAAGAAGAAGAAACAGCAACGGAAGACTAGCGGACGTCAATCCGGTGGCCAATCGTCACAGGCAGTGCAAGAACAAGTTGCCGGTACCATTCAGGACGACACGATCGACCCTGACGAAGAGACTTATTGCTTGTGTGGACAGGTGAGAGTGATTTTCAAATTGATGCTGAGATTTAAAGCCAATTAACCGCGTGATTTCAGATTTCATACGGCGAGATGATTCTTTGCGAGAACGACATTTGCGAAATCGAGTGGTTCCACTTCAGTTGCGTGTCGCTTCAATCGAAGCCGAAGGGAAGATGGTGAGTTTTCATGGACTTCTCAAATTGAATTCGATTTGAATGCAATTATTTTAGGTACTGCCCAAGCTGTCGCGGGGACCGACCCAACGTGATGAAGAAGAACTTGCGCAAGAAGTATCAAGATTCGCCCAACACCGACCGAAAGTTCATTTAAACAGCCGTGATTGGTTTCTGAGAAAACAGTTTGATCATCATTATATTATCGTTAGGTTTAAATTTTAGTGTGACGAGAAACATTTTAAAAAAAGTAATTAAGCTTGACTTGACTTGCAGAATTCAACGAGTTGTTGTCTTGTTCTGGGGATTCGGCTTCATCGCTCAGAATTTCTTCTCGTAATGCAATCTCTCAGATGTTCTCTCAGCTCGACGATCCTCGGAAAGGCTTCTGGGCACATCTCACAGCGGTAGACAGCACTGCCGACGTGTAGTTTCTGAAGATGCTTCACCAGGTCGCCTTTTGACGTATAGGCACGGTCGCAGAATTCACATTCATGGGGTTTCTAAGGGAAAGAAGGAATTGGTCAATGATTCTAATAGTTGCGCCAGTGATTAACAAGAAGACAACAGTGAATTATGTGCATAAGAACAGAGACAACTTAACAGTGTTGTCTATGGTTCGATAAATGTTCATGCCAGTGATTGATGCGATGAAAAAAGAATTCCTTCTAACAGGTCCTTACAGGGTGGGGCAAAAAAAACTCGTCGCTGACTTTGAATCGCGAGATCACCCCCCAACAATCAATGAGTCTTGCTCGAGAAAAATCAATAATTGGCTCATAAAATCAAGAACCCCCTTCAATGATTCTTATAAGAATTCTTCAATAAACTTACCGCTCCTGAATGCGTCATCATGTGAACTTGCAGTCGATTTTTAGACACAAATTTATAGTTGCATTGACTACAGTCGAACTTCTTCAAAGTACCATCGTGGCGCTTCATATGGATTCCCAAGCCTTCCTAGAATGGTTGGTAACGATCAAAAATTTAGTTATCTTTCTGTTTATTTTCACAAAACTTATGGAAATGAGAGCTGGAAGCTTGCCAATATGAAGCCAATTTCAATGGTTTCGGATTTGAACCTGGCGAAGATTTCCCATCAAATGCATTCAAGGCGAAGATTTTCCATAGGACCATTCGTATTCAATAATTATGGTCATTAAATATTTACCTTGGTCTTAAAACTATTACCACATAGCTCGCACACACACGGCCGTTCCCGTGAGTGGGTGGTTTCGTGGCGGTGCAGATGCGATTTGAGGTTGAAACGCATTTTGCAGACTTTGCATTCGAATTTCTTTTCGTTTTTGTGGACGAACTTGATGTGCGAGTCGCAGCTTGATTTTGAACAGAAAGATTTTGCACAAAACGGGCAAATAAAGAGAGTTTCGTTGCGGTGCTTGACTTTGTCGTGTGTTTCGAGCTCGCCAGCACTTCGGAAGCGACTTCCACACTTTGGGCAACTGATTTTGCGGTGAACATTGGATCTTTTGTGCCCTGAAACATGAATGATGAATTTGTTGTCGAACGGGAAAGACTTTTTGCAGTGAAGGCACTCGTGAGTCTTTGGAATCAAATGATATTTTGCGTGGCTGACGAACTCATCAAAGCTTCTTGGCACCGCTACGTTGTGGTCGCAAAGCAGTCGTTTGATGTTGTCTCGGTGCGTTGCCAAGTGACTCAACAAATCTGCGGCTGTCTCAAACTCTTCAAAGCAAGCACAGCACTTTTTCTCGCTCTTAACTTCGTCCGCTGGCAGTTCGCGGCATTCTTTCTCGTGAACGATCAGCACATGCTGTCGTAGCCTCATTTTGTTTTCAAAAGCGTCTGCGCACTGTTCGCACTTGAAACGGTCGCCGTGATGACGTCGAACGTGGTCTTGCAGGCATCGCTTGTTCTTGAACCGTGATCGGCACTGAGCGCACGAGAAAACAAAGTCTTTCTGGTCTCGCACAGCGCTGTCGAGGTGGTCGTCAAGTATGTGGTGTTCCATTCCGTCCTTTCGGATGCCAGACGCACCGCAAATATTGCAAAGCAGCGTCGACGGTGATGAACTTTCGTGCTTCACTTCATGTGCCTTCAAGTTGACCTCGGAATCAAATCTCTCAGGGCAAAAGCTACACGGCGATGGCAGTGCTTCTGGGTCGTGCTTGACGTTCATGTGATACAGCAATGCAGTCTTTCTTAGTTCTTTGTTGCAGAAGCTACAGGAATAGTAAATGTGTTCCTTTCTTCCGGGTTTTGGGCCCGGTCGCGGTCTTGGATGGAACTTTTGGGTTCGGACAGCTTCTCCGTCGTTGTCAACTGGCGCAACAACTTTTCGTTGCTTCGTTGGGTTCTCAGCGTTGTGATCATCGTTTTTATGTCTTTGCATCCCTTCAAAGCTGTGCCCGGTGATACCGCAAATGTCGCATGTGAAGACTGTCTCAACTAAATCACCGCCTTTGTGGATCTTCTCGTGAGACTTCAACTCGCTTGCACTGGTGAAACGTTGAATGCACTGCCGGCACGCGTGTGGAAGGCAGTCTGGGTCGTGTTTGTGCTTGATGTGGTACAAAACATGCTTCCTCGGGCGGAGTTTTCTGTCGCAGAAGTTGCAAAAGTAATAAATTTTTTCGTACTCGAGGCCTTCGCTGCCCGGCGCTTTTCTTGGGTTGTATTTTCCCCAAGTTTTTCTTTCCTTCATTTGAACGCTGGACGTGCTTGCAGCAGCAGGGCTTTCGGGGAATTCAATTTTGCAGATTTTTGACAACGGGTTGTGAGTGTTTTCGATGTGTTGCATAATTTCGTCGGCCGAGTCGAACTCAGCACCACAGAAGTTGCACGAGTACCACGACGAATCAGACGAGCCTGTGACCGTGAAATTCGTTCTAAAGTCTTCGTCAGCAAGTCTTGACTCTGCTTTTCGCTTCCGGTTCACTGGAACACTTCTTTGAACAGGCATGTTGTCTTCAGCAAAGCTGTCTTCACTTGGTTTATCAAATTTCACTTCGACTGACAACAAGATTTCTTCGGTTTCGTGTTCCTGCTTCACCAAAAATGACTCCAGCTGCGATCTAAAGAAGTTTTCGCTTTGAAGACTGATTCTCTTTAGGATGCTGGCACTGGACGCGATCTAAAATCGAAGTGCAAAGATTATTTAATTGGTAGGAGCTTGCAAGCTCCTGCAAACTTACCTCAAAGCAGTCGCCACAAATTTCTTGCGGCAAATCGTCGTTCATTTCGATTTTTAACTCGGGAAACACCTCAACGACGGTCTCGCTGACTTCCTGGAAGTTCCGGTGTGCAAAAAGCGGCGTAAAATTGCCATCTTCAGGCTTCCGACACAGCCTGCACACCTCATTCATTTTTTAATCACTTTTTCGATCAACTTTTTCAATTCTGCTTCGCTCGACAAAATTGTAAACAATTGTTTCGCCGCTCGACGTTGCTGCTTTGAATTTTCAAATTTAAATTTTACCGTTACGAAGAAATTGAAGCTAATTGTTTTGCCACAAGTTCTTGATTGTCATTTGTAGGTCGTTGACGCATTTGTAGGTCGATAATGCATTTGTAGGTCGTTAATGCATTGGATGCCTACACTTTTCAGTCAGCAAGTTCTGCAAAACAATCGGGTCACGCATTCTGCTGTACTTATAAAGCAGTTCAAATTGCGTAAAATCATAAGTCCAAGTTTTAGTAAAGCTAGATACTTGTTTGAATGTAATGCACGCCGCGCAGAGGCAACAGTGACTATAGTTCAAATATCTTCAACGGTATTCGTATTTTAAAGACTCGTCTACATAATTTTTAAGTCGCATAATCTTCACAGCCTGTGTATTTTGGATTGAATTGCAACGATAGAAGATAAGGTATGACGTTGAACACGAAATTATTACTGATCTAAGCATGAAGAACATATAGAAATGAAGCTTTAAGATATTTTGTAACTATTAGTTATGAATTTCATTTTAAATTGATTCTAATTCCATCTTTTCAGATGAAAGAAGTGTTGAAAAACAAATCTAAGGGCCAAATGCCAAGACAAAAGACATCTCTAGTAACATTGAAGTCAATTATTGCATGCAGGTCAACATTTGACTACTTGGCACAAATATGGAATAGAACGGTAAAATTTATGAAGTCCATATTTGTTCCACATAGCAGCCACAAGTTGACATCATGTTTTTAAAACGGTGAAACATTGTC
>JPYR01000430.1:18049-35609 GCA_000775305.1 Belgica antarctica
TTACACTTCCTAAACACGAGAACGACCGACTCGGGTATCAATTTCGAATCAAATTTAAATGTCAAATTGTTTTACGGACGTTTACGGAGCAGTAATCGCCACGTTCATTCGATTGTTAGCCTCAATCGCCAATTTTCCTCGATGAGAAAGCAAAAAGCGACTGAATTGTGTGCTGAGTTTCTATGGATTCTCCCAAGGTGTCTCTTACATGCTTTAATTGTCTATCATTACAGTGTAAACTTTGACGAATTAAGTGATTCGTGGAAAATCAAGATCGCCAGGGGTGGTGGGAGGTGTAGGTCAAATGTGGTTTTGTTGGATCAACTGAATTTTGAAGGGATGCAAAGTTGTTGTTGAAAAAAATAGCATTTTTTTTTCCACAGTAGGGTGACCAAATGTCTTGTCCTATGTCTAAGACAACCAGTTACACTATTGAACCACTAATTTTACTTGTTTCTTTGTTTTCTAACCTTTCTGTAGACACTTTTCGTGTAGTCCTAACCTTTCACAACAAAACCTTGCTCGTCCCAGCTGTATTTCAAGAAGAACTGGCCATCCCAAAATCTGGTAGCCCTTAAAGAAGCCCTGGTTGACTTCCAATCGAGCATGGACGGGTGATGAATTAGGTAGCGATAGTAAACGTGCAATTAAACAGTCTCTGCAATCTATCACACCATTTTTGGCTGCACGTAACTCTAGAATATCGGTTGTTTGAGAGCGAACAGTCGAACGTGTGTGGATGCGAAGACGTCTACAACAACAATGACAAGGCGATGAGCTGATCACGGCAGCAACCAACACAGCCGCGCGGAATTTCCACAAAAAAAATCATTTATGCTCGCACACTTCGAGTGCGCCACGATGAAAATAGAACCCCGGTGTGGCGGTTACTTCACCGTATGCCTTCGTGAGTAGCGATCGCGAGGGCGAACACGAACGAAAGTTTCTTCTTTTGATTGAAGCTATGAAGCGATGATCCGCAGAGCATAAAGTCGCGCTTTTTGAGTTCAAGGAAACTTTCGTTTTCATTTCTTATGAGTTACCGCCAAACAGGTGTTTTCGAGAGGTGTTTTTGTTGACTCAGGGCGACTGTCATAGTGTGCAAAGCAATTGAGCAATTGTTTTCGTGAAAACGGCGACCGTGAAAAGTATTTTCGTCTGTTTTTCTCGGAATGTTTCACTAAGTCTGAGCTTTTTCATGAAGTTTCGGGGCGGCGAGCGCTTTTCTGTGCCGATCTAACAAGAAAATATCAATCATGGGAGTTTACAGCGTTGATTTTCAGGACGTGGGAGCCACGAAGTGACATTTTCAATTGCACCTCAATCGCCAAAAATTCCCGAGACAGTTCGACAAGTTGCAATTTAATGATGATGACCGAGAACCGGTGTCAGGGCGCGAATGAACTTGCATTTTATCGAAAAATAATTTGTAAATATTTATGACTGAGTAATCGGAGGAATTCAAAACCTCGAGAAAGAAATGAATGCCCATTGAATGGTAATCCAAACTCATTGTTCACGCTAATTAATTGAATTCTGAATGGAAAGAGCGGCCTTTGAAGCATCATTTTCCTATAAATAACCTCATGCTGTTCATTGTTATCATCAATTGCTACTCAATTGGGAATTTTCATGCGCCAAGCTCAGCGGTCTTGCTCATTTTCCATCATCACTTGGACCACTTGAGAGAAAAATGATGTAAATGCTGGGTTGAAGCACTTAATTTTCTGATTTCATCTTGAGCAGATTGTTTTATGGCCCGAGCGTATTTGATCATTTGCATAAGTGAAGGCTGGAGGGAGTAGGGCATTCGGGGTGAATCATTAGTGCGGTCACCAAAAGAGCTTGGAATTTCCAGTCTTATCACTTTGAATCACCTGTTGATGTCAGTGGTTAAGTGGAAAATTATGTTCGATGGTTAGAAAAAGTGATGAATCATCGGAACATCGACAACATGCAATACTGACGTGTGCGTCAGTCGAAAAGTGCGTCATAACGAAGGCGGACATGTGAATTAACGACTTTCGAATAAATTTCTTTCAAAGATTGACCATTCATCATCCTTGGATGGTTAGGGTCGTCGAACTTAAATTAAGCTTGAGAAAAGCTTTTTAGTCACTGTGACAAATTTATACTTGTTCATAAATTTAAAATGTGTTATTAAACTCTTTCATAATGATGAAAAACAGTAAACAAGAAAAAAAAAACAGTTTTAAACAAACTCTGTGGAAAGCTTTAGAAACCCCCCAAAAGCTTAAAATGTTTACATTTTTTTCGCAATCATTACAGTCTTTGAAAAATGGTAATACATTCTCCAAAAACAGTTGTTACTAACCTGAAAAGGCATCTGAACAACAACTCCCAACAACCACAATCAAATCACCGTCTGTCACATTTCATCCGCACGTTCCCCTTATTTGACCAATCAAGCTTTTCAACTTTAATTGCTTTTCTTCGTTTACTTTGTTGGATCATTAAATCACGATAATCAATGGCCTTGAATCGCACGCACTGGCACATATTCGTCATCAATTACTTAGTTGTTTACCGTTACGGCTGCATTCTTTGCAGAACAACCATTCGAACGGCTTCCAACCGGAAACGCAAAGGATTGAAACTAATTTTGAAGCCAATTCCAAATGAATTCTTCAATGCTTTGATTTTAATTTTGTGTTTTTCTGCTCTACACAATTCAAGTCAAATCGATTGCTTGAAGAAGTTATTTTTAAATCATGTACGCACACACACACATGTCGATTGGCTTCGAGTTTGTATTTTTTCGCAGTTAAAATTTTCGGAATTTTCTCGTCGGAAACTTCAAAATTTTTTAAAGAATTTTTCACAAACTCACACAACGGTGTGTGTATTTAAAGAAAATTTCCTATTACACCATCAGCAACAGTCTATTTTCCTTTCCCTTCTCCACTGGGCACCAGATTCATAAAAGTAATTCCATTATTTCCACCAAGATCAACAATCTCAAAGGATTTTTGATTGGAAAATGATCTCATCACTTCACTGGTGGTTGCATTTCTTGCTGTCTGTTGTGTGTGCAGCATGATCTGCCGACATGCGTGATCTCATTAATTGCGGACCGTTCGGGATAAAAGTTCATTTCTTTATGTAACGATGATCACATAAAGATCCACTTCTGGTGGTGATGCCATCTAGAACAAGCTTTGAACTTGGAAAGTTTGAAGTTCATAGTTGATTTTGATTTATGATTGAAGTTCAAGAATTAGGAAATGTGAAAGTTTGATTTTGAAAAGTAAAGAACAAAATATCTAGGCTTGTTCTAGATGGCTCAACTTTATAATGGCTTCTAACTGCACAATTCAACTCACCTTCTTTTGCTGCTTCTCCCAAGCAGGATCTAATAATCCTTCACGCTCCCATTCTTCTTCCTGCTCCATATATGCATTCTCGTCGTACACACCATCGGCGTACCCATTTTGCTCCATCATTTTCCTTTAAAATATTTAAACTTGACTTTAGCAACGGAAACTTTTGAGATTGGGAATTTTTTCGGTTGAAAATAATTTTTATGATTTTTCTTCGCGTATTTCGGTGTGTCGTTGAAGCGCGGTTATGTAATTTCGCTCGAGATCTTTTCTTCTTCTCAAAATGTGAACCGAATAAAAAATATTTAAAAATAAAATCTTTGCCGTTGCTTCTTTGCTTTGGCTTTTAACTGCACAACTTTATTTTCTTTAACTAATTTTCCATCCCAACGCAATTATTTGTTGCATTCTAAATTCATTTTCATCAGCACCGATTGCAACAAGAACTTTCAAAGCTAAATTTTCACTTTTTCTCGGCGCGCAACAAGTTGCACAAAATCGAACGCTCAACACCATCGCCCAAAGGATGAATCGCCTTTCAACCCCGGCTTTTTATCTTTTTTCTCGGGTCGCCAAAGCACAATTTCTTTTTCCCTTTCATAAGAGAAAAAGAAAAAGTTGAAAAAAAAATCGTTGGACTCAACAATTACGTGTTTTAAGTTCCGCTCGCGTTGGTATCCAACTCAAAACTAAACTAAAAATAACGAAAATTCTTTTTGCCTCAGCTTTAATGTTATGAAAAAAAAAGAGAATCGTGAACTTATTTTTAGCATTTTCTCTCACTTTCCTGTGTTGACTGTTCTCTTGCGTGATCTTTTGCTGGCTATGCCTGTGCCCGCTTGCTGTTCAGAGAAAGAAAATCTTCTCAAACTTTTTTCTTTTCTTTATCGCACTGCAATTGTATGATGGAGATTTCACTCACGATTGTATAACACGTGTATGTATTAATAGCAATTCAATCTACTTTTTAACTTCTTTTCTCTCTTCTCGAGCGCGAGTTTTTAATGTGAAATAAAAAAGATATTTTTTACGTGGGCTTTATTATATTTTAAATTAAACGAAACTTGGCATTCGGAGGGTCGCGCAAAATTTCCCTCATTTGAAGGTATTCACTTCGAACTTGGCATGATTTGCACGACCAAACAATGTAGACGAAAATTTTGATAGCTCGTCTTTCTTGTGCTCGGGAAATGGAGTGGATTTCGTCTTATTTTACTGCAGTGACAAATGCAATCCAAGCGACGACTACTGCCGACTTTTAGTGCCCCGTGAAATTAACAATAACATTAAGTTCACTCAAATGAGACTCTTTTAAATTTGTTGTTTGGTTTCGCGCTCAGATTATCGAGAATTATTTTTAGATGTGAAAATCTTTCGCTTTAAGAGAAAATTTCTTGTTATTACTCATTGTTTTAAAATATTTTCATGTGTTTCTGGGGCAGATACGCCAGCGACGGTCAAGTTCTCAACATTTATGAGTGTCACGTCACCCACGCTCAGCATCAAAGATTGTGGACGCTGGAACTGTACTTGAAAAGACTTTGAAGTAGGTCAAAATTAAGCTACGGCTTGAATGGATGCAAATGCAAGCAGTCGTTATTCTGGAAGCCAAATCATGTCATTGAAGTGTTTTCAATGAAGATGAAGCATTTTTTATGTGGAGATTTGAGTTTATCCTTCGGAAAATTTCTAGGTGGCACTAAAAACGTCTTTTTCATGTGTTCATGAGCGAAATTTATGGCAACGCTTGTCAAAGAGGGAAACCGTGCCTCGGAAACTAAAACCAGATGAACATTTTGGCAGTGGAATTAGTTGCAAATGTTAGAAATTAAAGAGCTTAGGATTTGTTTCGACTTCACTCGGCGCCTGTGTTGATACTTTTTTCCGCTTAGTTCTTTGTTAAACCTTACTAGAAAGTTTGTGATCCGAAAAACTCGATCATATCGACATCCAGATCACCATTGAACTCGAAAGTTCGATCTGAATCAACAAAATCTCACAAATCTCCACGCTTTATAACACGAATTTGGTCACAACTGCGCATTCAAATCATAATTTTCAATGAAAACTTCTTGCACGCAAGAGTTCAAAGGCTGCACGTGTAGGATTTGGAATTTTATATTGTCTTCCGAACACGACCAAATGTTCAATTACGAAGATTAATTTGAAATTTCTAAAATTTCATTTGAAAGAACAAGCCATAAAGATCGCATTTAAAACGATCGCCTTGCTATCTCGCATTGGTTTAGCATAAAGCATAATTATCGAGTCGGTTCAATAGACAGCGTGACGCTCCATGTAAGGACCATCATCAGTCGATTCTTCCACCCAGCATTATTGCTAAGGCATTGCAGCTGTGCTTAGACACGTTTGGAGGCAGTTTTGTAACACATTGCATCGATCACTGCAGCGAAAATGGTCATCTTAGTCTTAGCAGCAAGTATAAAAACGGTTTTTCTATTGATTTTTTTTGAAATGAAAGAAGTTTTCCTTGAAGAGACGCCACCCAAGTACGTTCCCTTGTTTTCGTTGAATGAAGAAAAAGCAATACGTGTTGAATCTGTCGTCACCAATCACGTCTGATAAGACCTGTCGAAAATTGCTATTTCCCAACCTCCATAAATCAGATTGCTTCGATTGGTTTCATGGGTCGCTAAAAAGCGACAAATTTGGGGGTCATGTTTACATGCTCGCGAATTTAGAGCAGAACTTATGCGACGAAACTATTCATGAAGTGTGAACCTAATGATCTTGCTTGTAGGCTTAGGGAGAGCAGTGAAAAATGTTTTTCTCTGCGTAGGCCGAGTCTATTTATCTTTGGCCTGGCCCGATGTCTAAAAATACGACTTTTTGCTTTCTTCTTCAATTTTTCACGCCCGAACGACTTAGATTTTCATTGAAGATCTGGTTAGAGTTTTTCGGCGTTTCCACACACATTTCTTCTCTCTCCAGCCCCGAGTCGTCGGCGGATTTTTCGATTTTTCAATAGCGCCAAGAAGAATTCAACAGCCACTTATTGCCTTCGTTTCAGCCAAAACAAGTGTCTCATTTAAATTTAAATTTGTGGCTCGAGCACTCGTCGCTCTCGTGACGATAATTTAATGCAGAAGACCGATTTCCGTCTCTCGAGTGCAGTCGTGACATGCTGGAAATGAAAAATCGATGAAGTGCAGACACGAAATCAAATTTTTCTCCAGTCCGCTCTTTGGCTTTCACTTTTGTGTGTTCTATTTAAGACGTGATGATGCGTCACTGTGGGTAAATGTTTACATATTTCGGATATTATTCATGGATGTATGTTCGGTGTTTGGATTATGGCCCCGAAACCAACAAATTTACCCAGGAGGTTCATCATTCAACTGCCGTCTTCATCGATTTTTCGTCTCCTGCTTTGATTTTTTTACTTCACTCTTAATAGAACGATGAAAGGAATTACAATAACAAACAGTCTCGGGTCGGTTTGGTTTATTTTTTCAACGCCCGGGCAGGTGCTGCGTCAAATGGCGAATTTTCGATTGAGTGCAAACTTCCCGTTGCCGATTACAATTTGAATGAGCGACATTCCTTTTCGACGCCAACTCACGAATTCGAACTGTTGTTGTACTTAATTCCCTTTGCCGGAAAATCGATATTTGATCTTGAACTTGAAATATTCGCTGAGTTAAGCGAGACAGACGAATTAGTGATTCGATATTCTGCATTCAAGTCTCGACTTGTTTTTCACTACGCTTTTTCACGAATTTCGGTGAATTTATTTATGAAATGTCCACTTGGCGACTTACTTTCAACGATTTTGCGACGATAAATACTAGCTGAGTCACTTTTCCTTAACTTTAAATGACACGAAACTTGCTAAACACACAATTTGGCACAAAAATTTACTTCGTTGAGAGCGAACTTAGTGGGATTATTTAAGTTTTTGTTGGGATAATAACCGATGCAGTCTATGATCGAATGTGCGACAAGGTATTCAGCGCTCGGATACGTGAACGTTGGTTATCCGAAATATCTCAGGGGTTTAGGAGAAATGATGTTGACGAACCGTTTGTTGTTTTGGAGTTGGAAGTGTTGATAAGATATTTTATAAATTCATTTAACTAATTGATGTTTAAAACGACGATTTAAAGTAGTGCAATTTGAACTTTCATGCTCATATCAAGTTGTTTAGATAGAGAACAATGTGGAAACTGAAATTAAAGACAGTCCTTGCATTCAAACGGAGACAAATAATTGTTCAGTGCTTCAACTTGAAGTTTAAGGTTAAAATCAGGTTTAATTAAATGTTTTTGAATGTATGGAACACGATGGAAAAAGGATCAAAGTATCTGTCTGTGGGAACAACACCTAATTATCACTCATTCTGGGTGAAAGGAACGATATTTTCACTCAATTAAGTGTATTACCACCAATTATTAGTATTACCACCAATTACTAATAAGATAATGTCGATCTATTGTTTAAAACCCATTTTTTCTTTCATGTTCCATTTTCCAAGTCATTCCAACATCTGTTTTTACATAATCACAGCATAAAACATATTTCACAACGAGCTGAACAACGTCACCTAGAAAAAAACCACATTTTCGTCGACACCTCTGCTCAATTCAGCAGTCTGTACATCGTAAAAGTGATCACTGCAGCAGCTTAGTCGAATTATTTCCTTAAATTTTAAGCGACTCGTTTCTGTTTTATGTTTCGAACTGTCCTACTATTGTTGTGACTACGATCGGAGTTCAGTTCGTGATTACGTGAAAGTGTTGAGTGTCGATGACATAGTGTCCAAGAAAATCGCGTGAATCATCGTATAGTCCAAGAAGAAAATGTACAAAATGAATAATTATCAGCAGCAGCAGAACTTTATGCCGTTCCAACCCAAATCGACACCCATCACGGACGATTACGAAATTTCTAACAACGTATTGGGACTCGGAATCAATGGCAAAGTCGTCGAATGTATCCGTAAATCGAACGGAACCAAATATGCACTGAAAGTAAGCGCACACACTGTTGACAATAGATGAATCATATTGAAGGCGTTCAGCTGTCTGCTCAATCATGCGGAAGCATGATTAATGTGGATACTTCGGCTGATGAAATCCGTAATCATAATCCATCATAATTTCGCGACTGATTTCTTTCAAGGTTTTGCACGACAACAGTAAGGCGCGCAGAGAAGTGGAGCTGCATGTCAGGGGCAGTGGTTGTCGCTACATAGTTAACATTGCTGACGTCTACGAGAACACGTACAGCGGAACCAAATGCCTGATGGTGGTAATGGAATGGTGAGAGTGCACGAATTCGTCGCAGCTGTTGACCGATGCACTAAAAACCTACTTTTCGTTACAGCATGGAAGGCGGCGAGCTTTTCCAGCGCATTCAGGATCGTCAGGACGGTCCATTCACTGAACGCGAAGCCGCCCAGATTATGCATGAGATTTGCATAGCACTCAAATACCTGCACGACTCCAATATTGCGCATCGCGACTTGAAACCGGAGAACCTGCTTTATACATCCCCGCACTGCGACGCCACCATCAAGCTGACAGACTTTGGGTTTGCGGTAGGACTTTATCCAGATCCAATGCAGATGTAGATGAACCGATCTTACGTCTCGAATTTCCTTATTTTAGAAAGAAACTCACATCAAAGACACGCTTCAGACACCTTGCTACACGCCATACTATGCCGCCCCCGAAGTTCTCGGACCAGAAAAGTACGATAAGGTAATAATTGAACCCCTTCCATTGTCCAGTGCACGCTCAATACTTCCGTACTCACAGTCATGCGACATCTGGTCCCTCGGGGTGATCTGCTACATCCTTCTGTGCGGCTTCCCGCCCTTCTACAGCAACCACGGCTTGGCCATCAGCCCCGGCATGAAGACGAGAATCAGAACCGGTCAGTACGACTTTCCATCGCCAGAATGGACGAACGTCACCAGCGACGCAAAAGAACTAATCAAGGGGATGCTGCAGGTGGACCCGAACAAGCGACTCACCATCGACGAGGTGATGAAGAACAAATGGATTGCTCAATACACAAACGTTCCACAGACGCCGCTACACACGAACCGAATTTTGAAGGAAGAAGAGCAGCAGTGGCCCGAAGTGCAGGAAGAAATGAACCGGTGAGGTCAATGATGACGATTGAAAAACAATTTTATGACCCAAAAATCCATTTTTCTAGGTCGCTGGCATCGATGCGCGTTGACCCGGGCTTGCACTTGAAAAACTTGGACAGTTCGAGCAACGCATTGCTAAACAAACGGAAGAAAGCCAAAGGCCACGATGCAGCTGGCGAAAGTTCGATGAGTTTCTTGACGAAATTCTAAGGGAAGCCTGCCCAGTCGGTGTTTGGGTAGTTTAGTCGAGTTCCGACAGATTTAGAAGATAATTGCATAACTTTACGCCATAAATTTAGTTTAATCTTCACTCTTATCTTATCTGTTGGCCAAGGCGCGTTTTAATTGTAAAGTAAGAAAATGTTTTTCAGCTGCTGTTAAATGTTGTTGTCTGTGACAAGCTCTTTGAGGCTTTAAAATTCAAACGACCTGGTAGTGGAGAGAAGAAGAAGTGACGACATGACGTCACTTGACTCTGGCGCATTGCAGCAACTTACGAACAAACACTAATTGAATCGATCAACAATAGTCGAGTTTTAAAACGGGGACAAGCAGTTTTAGATTTTAAAGAAATGATTCGACAGGCATCGAACAGATGAACGGATAAAAAGTGGCTTTTAGATAAAAAAGAGAAAACAAATCAAATAATCGAAAACAATTCAGGATTTTATTCAGCAGACAAAACCTAACAAGAAATCACAAATATAAACAGTCATTGCTATAGTTTTACGCTCAAAAGACGACTTTATAAAAGGGAATCAGCCGGGTGAAGCGTGATGATGGGCGGATTCACTGATAATCAGAGAATGCAAGCGTGGCGGAACTTGAAACAAGTCGACATCACATAAAGCTGTTATAAACGTATGGCTTTAATCAAATTTTCCCGAATCTCTCCCCTTGAAATGTGTGGTTGTTGAATGATGGTCGTA
The DNA here is from genome assembly GCA_000775305.1 of Belgica antarctica. NCBI lineage: Eukaryota > Metazoa > Arthropoda > Insecta > Diptera > Chironomidae > Belgica > Belgica antarctica. The sequence continues at coordinate 28,441 of JPYR01000430.1, forward strand.
AGATTGTCAAGTGATGCTTCGAACTTGAATGGATGTTAAAACGTTTGGACAAGGGACAGTCATTGGAGAGTCAGGAAACAGCCTTGTGACTGCCGCACGACCGTTTTATGACATCCAAAGAAGAATAAACGACTGTCATACATCAATTACTACTCTATTGCAAGACGTTTCTATCAAATAAATAATCAAAGTCATGCAGTGACAACCCAACCAGGGCTGTTTTCAAACTTGTTTTCATGAAAATTTTGAATTGTGTGCTTAAAAATTAAGTTTTGTGTTCAAATATAGTTACTAAGCGTCAAGTATTTGAATCAATAACGCTGCGCACCCGTCACACGTCACTTGAATCCCCGCAAAACTTACTAAAACTCGCCGAACTTTTGCTGAAAAATAAAAAAGTTTTCACATTTCAATTCCAAAACAAAAATACAAAATTGAAACTACCTTGTTTAAATAACTCAGTTCACTGTGTGTAGGAGTTAAGTAAATGTATTAAAAACAGCGGGTGCAATTATTTAGGGTTCTGCAAAAGAAATGGCGGACGTTCAATGAAGAAAAATCACATTTACAAATAAAATTGTTTAACAAATAAATTTTCGGCTTCACTTTTATTTACTAAAAACATCTTTTAACACTTTGAAAACATCCACAAAATTACAAAAGTCCATTAGTTCTAAGGTTTTTATCAGGCGGGGGCGATGAAGTGTTCAAGATGATCATTTTTCGCTTTCTCAAACTCTCGGTCGGCGCGATCCCTGTTGGTCTCAAAAGCTTCCTGAAGTTGAACGGACCAAGATAAGAGTTGGTCTGATTGTCGGAGTTTTTAATTCCGTTCATGATGATTGCTTGTTCCATCGAATCAATGGATTTGTTTGATAGCGAAGAGGATTTGCTGCTGCTATCTTGCTTATCGCTGCCGTTTTTGTCGGTTGGAATATCAATTGGCGACGCTGACTTTACATCGATGTTCAAGTATTTCGATAAGTTGAAGTGTTTCAACTTGCCGCTTGAGCGAACGTCGATCTCTTGCGTCGATTTTTTGTTTTCAATTCCCGCGAATGATGTCAAGCTGTTGCCGCGACTGCTACCGTTGGTGTTATGAAACACGTACACACCGTCTTGGATCCCGCATCGTGTTTTCATTTCGTTAAGCTTGCCGGTATCGCCAAATTTTCTTTCCAAAAACTTGTGTTCGCCAAGCTGCAGCAATTTTTCGTGTTCTTCCAGCAGGTTTTGATATTCGTGATGTGATGGAATATTGAATCTCTGTGCAGGTTCCTTGCTCGGGTGGACGAGAATGCGATCTTCTCGAATGGCCTTCTTGCTTTTCTCCTTCTTCGACTTTTTGTTCTTCTTCTCTGATTCTTTTTCTTTCTTGTCTGCAAAGAACTGCTGCTGCTTGATCAGATGCTTCTCGTGCAGGTCTGAGATCAGCGTGTCACTTTGGGCGTAGTGGGAAATTTTGTTAGGAATGGAGACGTTCGGTTGCATGTAATTAAAAGCAGTGACGTTTCTTATGTAGTCGTTTGATTGTGGTCTGTAGAGTGGAAAATGATCAGAGTTAGTAATTTGTATGGCTGTGTGAGTCTGTACAGGTTAGAGGGGATGCATTACACGATGTTAATGTTTCCGTTTGCTTGTAAATTGAAGAAAATGAAATGTTTTTGAGTTAATTCGTTGTGCAATTACAAAACGATTGAGAATCTTACTTCACGAATCCTTTGTATTTGTCATTGTTGTGGTGGTTAATGCCGTATGGCGTCATGTTGTACCAGCTTGATGAAGGTTTTGAAGCATGCAATCTCGAGTCATTCCTTTCGTGTTCTCTACTCCGGCTTCTGGAGAAGTGAAAAAAGTCAAATTTAATGTTCTGAAAGCTGAGTCATTTGCAAAATCTTCTCAGGCCACCTTTCTTTTCTTATCTTTCTGTCCATTTTGAGCAAAGGAAAATTCCATGGTGAAGACTCGGAATCAAAATCCGGCGATGGACTGGATAGCATTCCATTACGAGAACAAGAAAGTTTTGTTTTCAAATAATCTTTTGAATTGTGTTCGTTCTTCGACTGGTTTAAAGAAGTTGACACAGTTATCAGAACAAAAATCATGATCAAGCTTAAAAGCAGCTCAAGTTTTTCTCGTATTTCAAAATAGCAAAACAACTTTCTTGCAAATTTCAACACGATTTTGGCGGTAATATTAATACTATGCTGCTTTCCATGTCTACTCCACACATCAATCCATCAAACATTTCCACCCAAAAACTAGTTTTTATCAAATCACTGCAAAACCACCACAAACCTACCTTGAATGTTCATCATACTGCTGTATTGCATGCTGGCTTTTTGAATTGGCCTTGATAAGGTTCAAAACGTAGTGATTAGAGCTAAGCAGGCTAGGGATTAGCGAGAAGCCAGGTGGTCGCCGGTAATCGTGAGGAAGTTCACCGATTTGATTGGGTGGAACACCTGGCTTGTTTAGCCGCAGATTTTTATGGACTTCTTGATTCATCATGTGAATGTTCTGGGCGAATCCAACGAGTTCCATCTGCTGGTCTCGTGAATGCGGTTTCTTACTCGGTGATCCGTTGGACGACGGAGTGTTTACTCGTGATCGAGAGTGTGACCGTTCCGAAGGTGCCAAATTTTCGCGCGAACTTCGTCGAAAATACTTTTGGATTATCCTGACGACGTCTTCTTCTTTGAACTTCTCCTTCAGCAGCATTTTCTGTGCTTCCGACCGGGTTTTTGCCGTGTTCAGAATTATTTTGATTTTAGCTTCACTTTCAGCCGAAAATTTCTGCTTGCGCAAGGTGTAGCCGCGGAAGTCTATGGAATGTAAAAACGTGAGAATCGCATGACTTGCAAATTAACGTGAAAACTTACAAGTTTGAATGACAACGGCGGCTTGGTTTTCTTTGTCTTGCTTTTCTTCCTGCGAACTCAGCTTTCTTAGTAGCGCTGATCGGCTGACGAACTGCTGCATCACGTTCAAGTTGTTCTGCTCGTGATTATGCTTTCTCTCCAGCTCAACCCTTCGCTCTAACTCAGCCCTTCTTTCCAGCTCAATTTTCTCACGAATCTGCTTGTCTCTCAGCAACTGAATGCGTCGCCTTGTTAGCCATCCACGAACGTGTCTTTGCAGTGTCAACACCTTTGATTCTTTCTCGATCTGCAACTTCTTGAAATGCTTTTTTGCCAGCCACCGGCGCACGAATGATTGCACAAGAATGATCTTTTTGATTTGATCTTCATAAAGCTTCGACAAAAACTCGACGTGATAGTATTTCAAGAACACTTTGGACTTTCCCAGCGCCCAGCCGTCCATCTTCAGGCGAATCAGCAAAAGCCGACACGACTCGCGATTTGCTACAACTCGTTCATCGAAAGCATAAGCGAGAAAGCAATACCGCTTGAGAAAATCGGAGAACAACAGCCGGTGACTAAAACCATGCTGTCTGATCCTGATCGTCTCGAGAACGCCCGTGTATCGGAGCTGCTTGATCACCTTGGTAGCTTCAAAGCATTTGGAAGCTCTCACGTCGTTTGGTTTGATGCATCGCACAAACTGCGGTGTGCCCGAGACCATTTTTTGCAGCAGGTCCATCAGCGAAAAGCGAAAATAGGTCGCAAGTGTTTGCTGTGCTCGGCTTTGGGAAGCCAAACCGCGGCTGTTGAATCGTTCCTGATGAACGAAAAATTAATTGAATTAGTTTAATTAAGAGCGAAGAGTTCATTGATTGTGAAAATACCTTGGTGTCAATCTTCATGATGTTGTTGTTGACGATTTTCTTGGTTCCGGTGTCATGAAGGGCGGAATATAGGTTTCCAGTTTTGGTGATTGGGCATTGGAATAGAAACCGGATCCTGGAATATCAATTAAAGTATAATGCACAGCAATTTCTGGGGCGTTTAGCGCCACTCACATGTCATATTGACTCTGTCGCACGAGATGGATGACTTCCGCCGGTAGGAAGTTCTTGTTTTTCTCCAAAAATCCATCAGCTTGATAGACAACTCGACCGGCTGGAAATTTAGTATTAGAAAAGAAATTTTAGATTCGAAAATAAATTTCACTTTAAGAAATTCATGGGTTTTACCAAAATGATGAATGGCGAAGCACAAAGCATCGGATTTAGGCCGCTGGTAGAACTTGGACTTGATATTTGTGTGGCATTTGTCTGTGGGGAAAGAAAATCAGTCACGTTTCAGTTCGTTTTCTTTGAAATCACGTTTCGTTTCAAGATTATTGCAATAAAGTTTATGCAAAACATCGCAAAATACTAAAACTTGCGCAATTTGAATCCAACTCACCAGTCAATGTCTTGTCGGACGACTTTGGGAAGCGACTTTCTTCATCCAACAAAGCCAGCAAACCAAGCGGTCTTGACAGCAGCATGTCCAGCACTGGTCGGTTGTCGGAAAACTCCACCAAGTCCACTGGGATGCCTTCGGCCATGTATTCTTGCTGTTCCCATGTGAAAATGTGCTGGTTGAAGTAGTACTGGATCTGTTCGTTTGCGATGTTGATCATCAGCTGTTCAAAGCTGTTCTTTCCAAAGTTCTCGAAGCCAAAAATGTCGAGAAGGCCGATTGAAAGCTGGTCAGGAATGTTTAGTCGGTTGAAGACCAGCAACGTGTTGATTTGGTTCACCATCCAATCGAAGAGACGGCCGTACAGTGCTTTGGCCATTGCGTCTCTTGCCGCCGAAGCTTCGTCGACTGTGTTGTTCCTGATGATCGTTTCGCCTCGAGTCACAACCGAGTTTGAAGTCAACGACTCCAAAAGCTCTGACGACTCCACGCCCAAAAGTTTCGCAACTCGATGGAGCGGTGCCATGTCAATGACTCTGGCTTTGTTATCAGTGTTGTCGTTCGTCACCATTTCACCGAACTCAATGTCACCGAGATTGAGAACAGCTGCAAGCACACGGTACACCGAGTCAACTTCTTCTTCCTTGAACCCAAGCACTTTGAAGCACTGTTTCAGCTGCTTCCACTTTTCCAAATTCGCTTTCGCACTGTTTGAAGTTTCTCTCAGATATTTGTGGTGTTTCTTGTACTCAGTGTCCAAGTAGTAATCTGCCAATCGATTCTCGGCCTCAAGCCCATCGTACATGTAGTAGAAAATGTGGAAATTACCTTCGCCCTCGCTTTGCTGCACCACGCGGCTTTGTTCAAGCAGATACACAGATATTCTTGCGCCAGTCACCTTTCCACTCTTGGTCATGGTCAGCTCCAAGTATTTCCCAAATCGACTGCTATTGGCGTTGATTCCAGTTCGGGCGTTACCGAAACTCTCCATAATTGGGTTGACTTGCAGAATTTTCTCTTCCAAATTCCGGTTCGGCGCTTTCCCAAGGAATACCAGCTGTTTTAGTAGCAAATTTGCGCTTTCTGTTTTGCCCGCGCCCGACTCACCGCTGATGACGATCGCTTGGTTTTGTTTCTGGTGGATCAGCGCCTGATGACAGATGTCAGCAACGGCAAAAATGTGTGGCGGATTGTCAGACCTGGACTTGCCGCTGTATTTTCTTTGGTGTTGTTGCGTGTAGAGCCCAAGATTCTCGAACGGATTGACAGCGATCAAGATGTCCCCTATATTCGTGTAAATCTGGTTCGATTCATATCGCTTTCTGAGCTGTTCACAGATCGTGTCTTCCGACAGTACCTCTAGGGCTGCCAAGTCGTCCAAATACATTCTTTCAGGCTTCGACTTTCGATCCGACTTCAACTTTCCATATTTCATCGTGGTTTCGGCTTTACGCGTTGTTCCACGTCCGTCGGCTCTTTGTCTTTCGATTTCCTGTCTCAAATCGCGCTTTGCCCGTGCCTCGTCAATATTCTTCATCAGTGGATGATTGAGAAGCTCATTTGCGAATGGCCGCTGCTCGAAATCTTTCACCAAACATTCTGCGATGAAAGCGGAAAGTAGCGGTGAAAAGTTTTCAGGTCGAACCAGCGTCGGGGGAGGGTTTCGCGGTATCTGAAAGAGCGCGCGCATCGGATGTAAGTCGCACAGTGGGGGATCACCTATGAAGAGAAAGAAATGTTTCAATTAAAGCCGAAAATGATGCTTCACAGCTTGTAATCACCTTCGGCGAGCTCGATGGCCGTGATGCCCAGGCTCCACACGTCGCAGCGGGCATCGTAGCTTTGGTCTAATTGCTGTTCGCAGGCGATGACCTCGGGCGACATCCAGAATGGTGTACCAACGCTGGTGTTCCGTCGTGCCAGAGTCGCTGCGAGATGCGAGCTGACTCCGAAGTCGACGAGCTTGATGTTGCCTTGTTCGGTCAGCAAAATGTTGTGGCCTTTGATGTCTCGGTGCATGCAGTGGTTCTCGTGAAGGTAAATCAAGGCTTTTATCGTCTCTTTCAAGATGTATGCAATTTGGTTGTCATTTAGCTTGGATCCTTTCTGTCGAAGCTCATGCACCAGGTCGGTGACTGATCCACCAGTGCACAACTCCATGACAAACCAAAGCTGGTCTTCTTCAACGTTTTTGGCATTTTTTCCTTTTCTAAGAAAGATTCCGTGGAACTCTGGCAGGTTTGGATGCTTGGACAGGTCACGAAGCACCATAAACTCTTCTTCGATCTCTTCCAAGTTGTCGGTGATCGACTCGAGAATCTTAACCGCGACTTTCTTGCCTGTGACTTTGTCTTTTGCACTAAAAACTTCGCCATACGTTCCTTCGCCGATCAAGACTTGTAACTCGAACCTTTCGGTTGGAATCGGCAAGCGGTTGAAGTCGATGTGCTGTGATAACCCAACGTAAGCCATTTTCTAGGGAGCAAAAGAAAAAAACTTGTTTTAGTCTTGCGATTGCAACATTTGCTTGCAAACTGCTAAAAAGTTGGAAGTTTCCGAGTCGTGGAAATGAAAACACAAAATAAATTAAATAAGCCAAAAACCACGACTTTAATCCAATTAGAGTCACGTTTTACTGCTGTCGCGGCAGCGATAAAGCAAAGCTTGCCCAACGTCGATGGCCCATTTTGCTGGAGGTTCACCGATACGAATGAATTAGTGCGCCGAGGTCAAATGCTATTATGAGAACTTTTTGAGGTATCGAGCGAAGCGATGCAGATGGATGCTGACCAGACAATGGGAAGGAAGACGAAGCTCAAGATCGTTAAATTAGCATTGAAAGTTCTCAGAAAACAATTT